>CM038142.1:281151065-281451339 GCA_021437245.1 Aegilops speltoides | reverse complement strand
GATTGTAGTGTCGCATTAGCAGCCAGCTGCAGTAGTGGGGGTTGATGGCCTCATAGGTGATCGTGTTCCACCGCGATAGAAGTCATTGCATTTTTTGCTTTGTAGGTTGTGCACAAGTATCGTATCTGCCTATTGAGCTATCGTGCTAGCATCTCTCTAGCTTGTGCAACAAGAGCATTTTCCCTGGGTTCCACATTTTGACTTCATTCCTTGGTTGCACGACCCCATTTATCTATCTCTGCCTGTGTTTCCATGTGCCCCTTATTGCTATTGGCGGAGCGACAACTGCAAGATGACGACAAGTATGACAAGTACTCTTCCATGACCTATGGCTCCTACAATTAAGCTTCAACGACTACGACACCTTCTACATCAACGAAACCTACACCAAGCAACGACGACAAGTCAAGTTACAAGAAAACTTCGACACCTTCCAGTCGTCCTCCTACTTCAAGCAACTTCAAACCGAGAGCTTCATCATCAACAACTCCACCGGATGAGACCGTCAAGACAAGTTCCATCAAATACTTCACATGGCAAGGCTGAGGCCACAAGACATTTGAGTGCCCAACTAGGCGCACCATGAGCGCCAACGACGACAGCACCTATGACTCGATGAGTGAGGAAGAAATGGAAGCGCTTGAGCACGTGGCCATGCACCGGTGTGTGAACGAAGATGACGATGACCAAGTCTTTTGTGACAATGATTCGAGCCCCGCTCTCGTTGTCTCCATGGTCTTGACACTTCAACGTCAACGAGACGAAGACCAATGTTGCCACATCCTCCACACCAAAGCGGGCATCAATGGACGTTCCGTGAAGGTCATCATCGACGGAGGAAGTTGCCACATTTTGGCAAGTGAAGAACTATGCTCCAAGCTACAATTGGTCAAGATGAAGCATCCTCGCCCCTACAAGGTCCAATGGCATAACGACTCTGGCACCATCCAAGTGGAGCACATCGTTCAAGTCTCCTTCAAGATTGGCGTATATGAAGACACATTGGAATGTGATGTGGTTCCCATGTCCGTTTGCCATCTCCTACTTGGATGACCTTGGCAGTTCAACCGCGGCGTCATCCACAATGGGCGAGCCAATCACTATAGCTTCAAGATGAAGGGAAAGGTATACATGCTATGACATATGACACCTAGTCGAGTGATCGATGACAAGCAAGCAACCACCCATCATGGAGAGAATAGTGAGAGAGCGAGCCACCAAAAAGACAGTGAGAGCCACAAGCCAAAAATGAGTGCATCCATGATGATCAACAAGAAAAACATAGTGCTTTTAGCTACCAAAAGAGAGATGAGAGAAGTGTGTGAGAACCTATCCAGTGTTATACACTATGCCCTAGTGTGCAAAGATGAAGTGGCAAGAACTAACACCTCTCACCATCTATCTTTAGTGTTGTCCAATCTCTTGCAGGAATTCAAGGATGCCTTCCCCGATGAGCTACCTCCGGGACTACCTCCACTATGAGGAATCGAACACTGAATCACCTCATCCTCGATGCACCTTTACCAAACAAGGCACCCTACCGCGTCAACCCCAAAGAAACCAAGGAAATACAAAGGCAAGTACAACACCTCAATGATGATCGCATGTACGTGAAAGCTTAAGTCCTTGTGTCATTCCAGTTATTCTTGTGCCGAAGAAAGATGGTAGTTCTCGCATGTGTTCCGATTACTGTCCCATCAATGCTTCGCCGTTCGTTATTGTTAACCCATTCCACGCCTAGATGATATGATAGATGAGCTTAGCGAAGGCACAATTTTCTCTAAAATTGATCTTAAAAGTAGCTACTACCAAATCCGCATTCAAGAAGGTGATGAATGGAAAACCGCTTTCAAAACCAAGTTTGGCTTGTAGGAATTGTTGGTCATGCCTATGGGATTATCCGAAGCACCGGGCACTTTTATGCGGTGAATGCATTATGTTGTTCGCCCCTACATCGGCATATTTGATATGGTCTACTTTGATGATATACTTGTGTTTAGCGAGTCTCTAGAAGATCATGTCACCCCTCTTAGAGCCGTTTTGCAAGCTCTTAGAAATGAGCACCTTTATGCTAATATGGAAAAATGCACATTTGGTGTTGATAAGTTTGTTTTCTTGGGCTTTTGTTTTGTCTTCTAAGGGTCTTCAGGTAGATGAAGCTAAAATTGATGCCATTAAAACTTGGCCACAACCAACCAACTTGCAACAAGTGTGTAATTTCCTTGGCTTAGCCAATTTCTATCGTAGATTCGTTAAAGACTTTAGCACTATTGCCTCACCATTGCATGCCTTGAGTAAGAACAACGCACCATTTGTTTGGGGACATCCCAAGATACCACATTTCATGAGCTTAAGAATTTGCTTACATGTGCTCCATTGCTTGCATTACCCAACTTTGATAAAACTTTCGAAGTACACTGTGACGCTAGTGGTGATGGCATAGGAGGTGTGTTAATGCAAGAAAAGCACCCAATTGCTTACTTTAGTGAGGAACTTTCTGGTGCGCAACTTAATTGTCCCATTTATGACAAAGAGTTATATGCTTTAGTGAGAGTCTTGCATGTGTGGGAACATTATCTTCGCCCTCATGAATTTGTCATCCATACAGATCATGAAACGCTTAACTATCTTAGGGGTCAAACGAAATTGAATAAGCGACATGTCAAATGGAGTGAGTTTATTAAGTCATTTCCTTATGTCATCAAGTACATCAAAGGTAAGTATAATGTTGTGGCGGATGCTTTATCCCGCAAATGCATGCCTGTAACTCAACTTGAATTGAATTTCATTGGCTTTGAGTAAATAAAAGACTTGTATGGACATGATCCTACTTTTGCTATTCCTTATGCCATATGTTTGACGCATACATCTTGGGAGGTGTATTACATCAAGGATGATTATCTAATGAGAGCTAACAAACTATGTATACCCAAGTCTTCTCTTTGTTTGTTACTTTTACAACAGGCTCGTGGAGGAGGTCTTATGGGTCACTTTGGACACGACAAGACATTTTCTACACTCTAAGAACTACTTTTGGCCCAAGATGTTGTGTGACGTCTCACGCTACACCAACCGCTGCTCTACATGTCACGATGCTAAGTCTAAAGCTCAATCCCGTGGTCTCTATATGCCACTTCCTTTTTCATATCACCCATGGGAAGATATTAGTATGGACTATGTGCTTGGTTTGCCTAGAACTAGAAATGACAAAGATTTGCACTTTTTGTTGAGGACCGTTTCTCTAAGATGGCACATTTTATTCCATGCAACAAGATAGACGATGCTTCATATGTTGCAAATCTCTTTTATACGGAAATCTTGCATCTACATGGAGTGCCAAAGACTATTGTTTCGGACCACGACGTCAATTTCCTAAGCTAATTTATGAAGACTCTCTACGCCAAGCTTGGGATCAAGCTCTTATTCTCTTCGACATACCATCCACAAACCGATGGCCAAACGGAGGTTACGAACCGGACGCTATCCACTCTCCTACGTGTGTTGATCAAGAAGAACATCAAGGAGTGGGAGGAGTTCTTACACATCACCGAGTATGCCTACAACTGCGCAAGTGATGACCCATAAGTAAAGGGGATCAATCGTAGTCCTTTTGATAAGTAAGAGTGTCGAACCCAACGAGGAGCAGAAGGAAATGATAAGCGGTTTTCAACAAGTAATTTCTGCAAGCACTGAAATTGTCGGTAACAAGTAGTTTGATAGTAAGATAATTTGTAATGAGAAAGTAATGGTAACGGTAAATAAAGTGCAGCAAGGTATCCCTATCCTTTTTGTAGTAAAGGACGGGCCAAAACGGTCTCTTATAATAAGCAAAGCATTGTTGAGGGCACACGGGAATTTCCTCTAGTCACTTTCATCATGTTGGTTTGATTCGCATTCGCTACTTTGATAATTTGATATGTGGGTGGACCGGTGCTTGGGTGATGTTCTTACTTGAACAAGCATCCCACTGATTAACCCCACCGCAAGAATCTGCAACTACGAAATAAGAATTAAGGTAATAATCTAACTATAGCATTAAACATATGGATACAAATCAACCCCTTGCGGAATAGCGCATAAACTAGGGTTTAAGCTTCTCTCACTCTAGCAACCCATCATCTAATAACTACTCGACAATGCATTCCCTTAGGCCCAAAGATGGTGAAGTGTCATGTAGTCAACGTTCACATAACACCATTAAGGGAATCACAACATACATATCATAAAAATATCGAACGAATATCAAATTCACATGATTACTTGCAACATGACTTCTCCCGTGGCCTTAAGAACAAATGAAACTACTCACAAATAATATTCATGCTCAAGATCAAAGGGATATTAAATAGCATAATGGATCTGAACATATAATCTTCCACCAAATAAACTATCTAGCATCAACTACAAGATGTAATCAACACTACTAGTCACCCACAGGACCAATCTGAGGTTCCGGTACAAAGACTGAACATAAGAGACAAACTAGGGTTTTTAGATGAGATGGTATTGTTGAAGATGTTGATGAAGATTGGCCTCCCAAAGACGAAAGGGTTGTTGGTGATGACGATGGCTTCGATTTCCCCTCCCAGACGGCAGTTCCCCCGGCAAAATCGCTCCACCGGAGGGCAAAAGTGCTCCTGCCCAAGTTCCGCTTTGAAATGGTGGTGCTCCTCCCAAAAGTCCTTTCCTTATTTTTTTTTCTAGGTCAAAAGACCTTATATACCAGAAGATGGGAACCATAGGTTTGCCAGGGTGCGCACTACCCACCAGGGCGCGCTTGGAGGGGGTGGCATGCCCTGGTTCCTTGTGGGCGCCTGGGTGCCCCCCTCTGGTAGTTCTTTTCTCCAATATTTTTTATTTATTCCAAAATAATTCTCCATAAAATTTCAGCTCATTTGGAGATTTGCGGAATAGGTATCTCTGACATAGCTTTTTCAGGTCCTGAATTCCAGCTGCCGGCATTCTCCCTCCTTGTGTAAACCTTGCATATTATGGGAGAAAAGGCATTAGAATTACTCCAAAAGTGATATAAAGCATAAAAACATGTTGCAAAATGGACGCATCAACTCCCCCAAGCTTAGACCTCACTTGTCCTTAAGCAAAAGCCAATATCAAAAATCCACATATCTACAGAGAGAGAGAGAGGTGTCAATAAAAACAAAATACGGACATAGTATCATCATGCTTATTATTAGAACAGCAACAAACTTTAATACAACTTTATCATATAGCTTCTCATGAACAAGTATTAATTCATCACAACATCGAAGTAGAAAGCGTAAACTTTATTAAAAACTAACAAACTATGTTCTCAGTCAACTTTGCAACTACAATTCATCATATTTTCATGAAGGGTCTCGTATCGGAGCCTCTTGCCAACTCCACATACTCAACTATCATTTAGTCTTCTATGATTGCTAACACTCACATCGTACGTATGAGCAAAAAGTTTTAACCATACACATAAAAAGATAGGGGCTTATTGTTTCACCTCCCAACTTATTCACCTCAAGGGTGATGTCAATAATAATAACTCATGATCACTCACATTCAACTAGATATATGTGCCTAGATCTTTCCCCACCACATGGTGCATGCAAAAAAAGAGAAAATAAAAAGGGATAGAGAAGAATACTTTGACTCTTGCATAAAAAGTAAATACATAAAAGTAAAAGATAGGCCCTTCACAGAGGGAAGCAGAGCTTGTCATGCGCTTTCTGGTTTTGTATGCACAATTCCTTCATGCAAAGAACATCACGTTATATTGCCCCTCAGATAGCAACCTTTAGTATGCAGTATGTTGCTTTTATTACTTTGCCATCACAAGTTCATACAACGCTTATTTTCCCTTACACTAAAAGGTTAAACACATTTAGGAGCAATTTTTTTGCCTTTTTGAACCAATGACAACTTACTTGAAGGATCATACTCAAGCCATAGGTAGGTATAGTGGACTCTCAAACCATGAATTTGGGTTTAAGGGTTTGGATGCACAAGTAGTATCTCTACTTAGTGCAGAATTTTGGCTAGCAAAGATATTGAGCAAGCACCCCATGTTAGAGGATCTATGACAATATAACTTCTATGTGAATATGAACAAACATAAATCATTATGTTGTCTTCCTTGTCCAACGTCAACAATTTGGCATAAAATATTTAATGGGGGCTCACAATCATAAAAGATGTCCAAGATATTTGCATGTGAATCTTCTCTTCTCTTCCTTCATTAATTCGTTCATGAGTTGCATCATTCACCAATGCTATGTTTGTCAACTTTCAATAAATTTTACCACTTATACTTTTCCTTATGTGATGTCATTACTTACCACAAGATTAGCATATGATCTTTTTCATTATTTACCTTTATTTTGATAGAAACATAAAAGTAAAGAAGCAAAAACTCAAAATAAACTTTATTATATAACTCTCAGTCGATAACATAGATAGATAGATCACGAAACTAGCACTCAAAAATAGATCATACTAAACTTTTATTCAACTCAATCACGAAATAACTAGGGATCGAACTAAAAGAGATGGTGATACGATGCCGGGGCATCTCCCCCAAGCTTGGCACAAGCCAAGGGGAGTGCCCATACCCTGTACTCAAGTCTCCTTTGGTGATGACAATGATGGTGGTGGTGGTGATGAAGTAGTAGCAAGCTTGTCCTCAGGCTTCCATGGCAGCGGTTCACCATCATACGAGGATGCATGAGTCCCCTGAGTCCTGCAACTCGCAGCTAAACTCATACCTTTAAATCTTGCTTCATACTCAAAAACTTGATTTTGAAGATGATAGATTTGGCTTTGCAGAAAATTGATTTGCTCATTGAAGGTCAAAACGATATCCTTCATAGACCGGCCATCCACCTTCTAATCACGGGTGAATTCCGTGATCATGAGGTGATTGGCACTGAGTCCACGCTCCACCATCCCTTGGCATTTGAAGATCTCCTGCTCCACCGCCTCGAGCCTGGCCTCCATGCTTCCCGTCCTCTTGGGGCCTTGAATGTCCCGGATGTGCAGCACCCCCTCACGCATCTCAAAGGCTTGAGGGTGCTTCAGCACCTTCGGTAGGTAGGCGTTGATGACCTTCTCGAAGAACTTGTCCTTGGAGGAGCTTGAGGTAGCCATGGCTATCTAGATCTGTTAGAAAAACAACATGAAACAAGAACAGAGTATTTCTTCGCGATACAATGGTCAAATTGTCCGGGGCTATATATAAAGATTTTTTATCTTGGGAAACAATTATACGGAAGGAAAACGGAGTCGGGAAGGTGCCCGAGGGGCCCACTACCCACCAGGGCGCGCCAGGTGCGGTAGGTGCGCCCTGGTGCCTTGTGGGCACCTCGGTTGCCTTCCCGGTAGTTTCTTATTTTTTTTATTTTTTTCTAATATTCCAAAACTAACAGAAAATATTTTTGCGGATTTTTTGGAGTCTGTTTACTTACCGTATCATGTACCTCTTGCTTTTCGGGTTCTGGAGTGTTTTGGAAGGTTTCTTTTGTGTGTTACTCCGGTGTCATGTTTGAATAATATTAGTTTCAACATTAATAGGCATACCTGAAATATAGTGCATAATTCTTTGTCCATTGACCACCTTCGGATTGGTGCCTTCGGCATTATTGAT
This sequence comes from Aegilops speltoides, assembly GCA_021437245.1. Classification (NCBI taxonomy): domain Eukaryota; kingdom Viridiplantae; phylum Streptophyta; class Magnoliopsida; order Poales; family Poaceae; genus Aegilops; species Aegilops speltoides. Next base: position 281,443,709 of record CM038142.1, on the reverse strand, counting down.
CTTAATAGCTCCAGAACGATAAACTTCTTTGATGATATATGGTCCTTCCCATTTGGAAACAAGTTTTCCAGCAAAAAATCTAAAACGAGAATTTTACAATAAAACATGTTCACCAACTTTGAATTCCCACTTTTTGATTCTTTTGTCATGCCATCTTTTAACTTTTTCTTTAAGTAGTTTGGCATTTTCATAGGCTTGGGTTCTGCATTCATCTAGCGAGCTAATATCAAATAGCCTCTTTTCACCGGCAAGTTGGAAGTCATTATTGAGTTCTCTAATTGCCTAGTATGCTTTATGTTCTAACTCAAGAGCCAAATGACAAAGCTTTTCCATAAACCATTTTGTAAGGAGACATACCCATAGGATTCTTATAAGTTGTTCTATAGACCCAAAGTGCATCATCAAGTTTCTTAGACCAATTCTTTCAAGGCTTATTGACAGTTTTGTAATATGAATTTTATTTCTCTATTGCTAAGGTCAACTTGACCACTAGATTGAGGATGATAGGTTGATGCAATTCTATATATGGTTGACATCATATTTAGCAAGCATTTTACGGAAAGCACCATGAATAAAGTGTAAACCACCATCACTCATTAAATATCTAGGGACTCCAAACCTCGGGAAGATAATTTCTTTAAGCATTTTAATGGAGGTGTTATGATCATCACTACTAGTTGGAATAACTTCTACCCACTTAGTGACATAATCAACAGCAACCAAAATATGTGTATACCCATTAGAGGAAGGAAAAGGTCCCATATAATCAAAGCCCCAAACATCAAATGGTTCAACAACAAGTGAATAATTCATAGGCATTTCCTGACGCTTACCAATATTACCAACTCTTTGACATTCATCACAAGACAAGACAAACTTACGGGCATCTTTGAAAAGAGTAGGCCAATAAAAACAAGATTGTAATACCTTGTGCGCAGTTCTATCTCACACGTGATGCCCTCCATAAGCTTTGGAGTGACATTTCCGTAGGATTTGTTCCCGTTCATGCTCAGGTATACAACGTCTAATAACACCATCTACTCCTTCTTTATAAAGATGTGGGTCATCCCAAAAGTAATGTCTTCAATCATAGAAGAATTTTTTTCTTTTGTTGGTATGTAAAGCTAGGTGCTATAAATTTAGCAACAATATAATTAGCATAGTCAGCATACCAAGGAGTATTATAAGAATCATTTACGACAACTAGTGGTTCATCAGGGAAGCTATCATCAGTAGGTAGTAGGTCATCAAGAATATTTTCTAACCTAGACAAGTTATCAACTAGGGGGTTCTCAGCTCTTTTCCTATCAGTAATATGTAAATCAAATTCTTGTAGCAAGAGAACCTATGATGAGTCTAGGTTTAGCCTCTTTCTTTTCCATAAGATATTTTATAGCAGCATGATCGGTGTGAACAATTACTTTGGAATCAACAATGTAAGATCTGAATTTATCACTGGAAAACACAACTGCTAAAAATTCTTTTTCAGTAGTAGCATAATTTCTCTGGGCACCGTCTAGAGTTTTACTAGCATAATGGATAAAATTTATTTTTTTATCAACTCTTTGTTCTAGAACAACACCAACAGCATAATCACTAGCATCACACATAATTTCAAAAGCAAGTTCCAATCAGGTGGTTGAACAATAGGTGCAATAGTTAAGGCTTTCTTAAGTGTTTCAAAGGCTTCTACACAATCATCATCAAAAACAAATGGAACATCCTTTTGTAGAATATTAGTAAGAGGCCTAGCAATTTTAGAGAAGTCTTTAATAAACCACCTATAGAAACCAACAATACCAAGGAAACTACAAATACCTTTAATATCTTTAGGACATAGCATTTTCTCAATTGGATCAACTTTAGCTTTATCCATCTCAATACCTCGTTCAGAAATTCTATTCCCCAAGACAATGCCTTCATTAACGATAAAGTGGCACTTCTCCCAATTCAAGACAAGATTAGTTTCTTCACATCTCTGCAAAACTCGATCAAGGTTGCTTAAGAAATCATCAAAAGAAGTTCCGTAAACAAATAAATCATCCATGAAAACCTCAACAATCTGTTAAAAAAACAGAGAATATAGCAGTCATACATCTTTGAAAGGTAGCAGGTGCATTACATAAACCAAAGGGCATAGGTCTATAAGCATAAGGTCCAAAAGGGCAAGTAAAGGTTGTTTTCTCTTGATCGGGTTGTGAAACAGGTATTTGAGAGAAACTAGAATATCCATCAAGAAAACAAATGAGTGTGTGCTTAGATAGTCTTTCTAGCATTTGATCATTGAAAGGCAGAGGGTAATAATCTTTTCTAGTAGGTTTGTTTACTTTTCTAAAATCAAGTACCATACTATAGCCAGTAAATATTCTTTGTGGAATGAGTTCATTTTTATCATTAGGAACAACACTGATACCTCCTTTCTTAGGGACACAATGAACAGGACTTACCCATCTACTATCAGCTATGGGATAGATTATACCTGCTTCCAGAAGCTTAAGTATTTCAGTTTTTAGAATTTCTTTCATCTTAGGATTCAACCGTCATTGGTGATCAACAACGGCTTTAGCATTAGGTTCCATAATAATCTTATGCCGACCGAGAGTGGGACTAATGCCCTTAATATCATCAAGAGTATATCCAATAGCAGCACGGTGCTTCCTTAGAATTTTTAATAATCTCTATTCTTCGTGTTCTGAAAGGTTAGCACTAATAATAACAGGATATATCTTTTTCTCATCAAGATAAGCATACTTCAGAGTATCAGGAAATTGATTCAATTCAAACACAGGATCACCTTTAGGTGGAGGAGGACCTCCTAGAGTTTCAATAGGCAAATTTTGTTTAAGGATAGGTTGTTGTTCAAAGAATATTTTATCTATTTCGTTTCTTTCACGCAAATGCATATCATTTTCATGGTCTAGCAAATATTGTTCTAGTGGATCAGTAGGAGGTACGGCAATAGAAGGAAGACCAATTATTTCATCCTTACTAGGTAATTCTTTATCATGAGGTTGTCTACGAAACTTACAGAAATTAAACTCATCAGACACATCACCAAAATTAACACTAACAATTTCTTTCTCACAATCTATCTTAGCATTGACAATGTTCAAGAAAGGTCTACCAAAAATAATGGGACAAAAGTCATCTTGTGGGGAACCAGTGACTAGAAAATCAGTAGGGTATTTTATTTTCCCACACAAGACTTCAACATATCTAACAATCCCAAGTGGTGTGATAGCATCTCTATTTGCAAGTTTAATAGTAACATCTATGTTTTCTATTTCAGCGGGTGCTATATCATTCATAATTTCTTGGTATAAGGTAAAGGGAATAACACTCACACTAGCACCCAAATCACATAAACCATGATAGAAATGATCTCCTATTTTAACTGAGACAACAGGCATGCCAACAACAGGCTTACTCGTATCTTTAGTGTTGGGTTCGACAATTCTAGTAGCTTCATCACAGAAATAAATAACATGCCCATCAATATTATCGACCAAGAGATCTTTGACCATAGCAACACTAGGTTCTACCTTAATTAGTTCAGAGGATTTAGGTGCTTTAATATTACTTTTGCGAACCAATGTTGATACCTAAGCACGTTCCTTTATCCTAACAGGGAAAGGTGGTTTTGCAATATAAACAGTGGGCACAACTAGATCAACATTGTAAATGATAGTTTCATCTTTAACTATGACCGGTTCTTTAATTTCGTCTTTAATAATAGGGGGTGATATTTAAACCACTTGTCCTTAAGGATATTAACATGAATAGGAAATGATTCACAAAAAGAGGCTACTATCTCAGAGTCAAGTCCATATTTAGCGCTAAACTTGTGAAAAGCATCGTTATTTTTAAAAGATTTAACACAATCAAACTCAAGCTTAATACCTGACTCTTTACCTTATCGAGTTCTCAATCTTCAGAGTTGCATTTAATTCTCTCAAAAATATCCCACATGAATTCAATAGTCTTCTTCATAAAAGAACCAGTACAAGAAGTATCGAGCATGGATTGATCATTACAAGAAAGCCGACCATAAAAATTCTGAATAATAATTTCTCTTGGGAGCTCATAATTGGAGCATGGATATAGAATTGACTTAAGCTCCCCCAAGCTAACACGATACTTTCCCCTTCACTTGGCCAAAAATTATATATGTAATTCCGATCACGATGAACTAGCTGCATAGGATAATTTTTTTGATGAAATTCCAATTTCAATCGATTCCAATTCCAAGCTCCAATATCATCACATAGCCTATACCATGTCAATGCCTTCACCTTAAAATATAAAGGGAAAACCTTCTTCTTAACTTCATCTCTGGGTAAACGTGCAATCTTAAACAATCCATGAATTTCATCCACATGTATCAAATGCATATCAGGATGTTTCGTTCCATCTCCTGCATAAGGATTAGCTAATATTTGTTCTATCATACCCAAAGGAATTTCATAACCACTATTTCCAGTAGGTGTAGTAGGTTGAGGGGCAACTCTTTGTATTTCCGGCCAAGGTGAAGGTACCCTGAACAAACCCCTGAAAGGATTGTTTTCCATAGTAACAAGTGACAGTAAATTTTAGCACATAGTATAAGTTTTTCCTTACCAATTTCTGCTTACCAAGAGCGCTTCACTCCCCGGCAATGGCGCCGGAAAAGAGTCTTGATGACCCACAAGTAGAGTGGATCAATTTTAGTCCTTTCGATAGGTAAAAGTGTCAAACCCAACGAGCAGCAGAAGGAAATGACAAGCGGTTTTCAGCAAGGAAATTTCTGCAAGGACTGAAATTCTCGGTAACAAGTAGTTTGATAGTAAGATAATTTGTAACGAGCACATAACGGTAATGGGAAATAAAGTGCAGTAAGGTATCCCAATCCTTTTTGTATCAAAGTACAGGCCAAACCGGTCTCTTATAATAAGCAAAGGATTCTTGAAGTTACATGGGAATTTCATCTAGTCACGTTCATCATGTTGGTTTGATTCGCGTTCGCTACTTTGTGATATGTGGGTAGACCGGTGCTCGGGTGTTGTTCCTACTTGAACAAGCGTCCCACTTATGATTAACCCCCTCGCAAGCATCCGCAACTACGAAAGAAGAATTAAAATAATAATCTAACCATAGCATTAAACATATGTATCCAAATGAGCCCCTTACGGAATAGCGCATAAACTAGGGTTTAAGCTTCTGTCACTCTATCAACCCATCATCTAATAACTACTCCATATGGCATTTCCTTAGGCCAAAAATGGTGAAGTGCCATGTAGTCAGCGTTCACATAACACCACTAAGGGAATCACAACATACATATCACCAAAATATCGAACGAATATCAAATTCACATGATTACTTGCAACATGAGTTCTCCCGTGGCCTCAAGAACAAAGGCAACAACTCACAAATAATATTGATGCTCAAGATCAGAGGGGTATTAAATAGCACAATGGATCTGAACATATAATCTTCCATCAAATAAACCATCTAGCATCAACTACAAGATGTAATCAACACTACTAGTCACCCACAGGTACCAATCTGAGGTTCAGGTACAAAGATTGAACACAAGAGATGAACTAGGGTTTTGAGATAAGATGGTGTTGTTGAAGATGTTGATGAAGATTGGCCTCCCAAAGATAAGAGGGTTGTTGGTGATGACGATGGCTTCGATTTCCTCCTCCCGGAGGGGAGTTCCCCCGGCGGAATCGCTCCGCGGAGGGCAAAAGTGCTCCTACCCAAGTTCCGCCTTGAGACGGTGGCGCTCTGTCCCGTAAGTCCTCTCCTTATTTTTGTTCAAGGTCAAAAGACCTTATATGCTAGAAGATAGGCACCAGTGGTGGGTCAGGGTGCCCACTACCCACCAGGGCGCGCCTGGAGGGGGTGGCGTGCCCTGGTTCCTTGTGGGCGCCTGGGTGCCCCCCTCTAGTAGTTCTTTTCTCCAATATTTCTTATTTATTCCAAAATAATTCTTTGTAAAATTTCAGCTCATTTGGAGATGTGCACAATAGGTATCTCTGACATAGCTTTTTCAGATCTAGAATTCTAGTTGCCGACATTCTCCCTCTTTTGTAAACCTTGCATATTATGATAGAAAAGGCATTATAATTATTACATAAAGTGTTATAAATCATAACACTAGAAATAACAATAGGAAAACATCATGCAAAATGGACGTATCAGCAAGACATTTGACTACCAACAAGTCCCCCTTCGAGGTCGTCTACGGCTTCAACACGTTGTCCCCATTGGGCATTCTACCACTACCTCTATAAGAGCTCATCAACATGGACACAAGTGCACAAGCGAGCTATCTCAAGAACGTGCATGAAGATACAAGGCACAACATCGAACGTTAAGTACAATGCCTCATGACCAAGCTCAACATCAACAAGCAACACAAGCTATTTAACATCGAAAATCTTGTGTGGCTACACCTTCGGAAGGACTACTTCCCCCACGAACACAAGTCCAAGCTTCTCCCTCAGGCTGATGGACCCTTTAAAGTGCTGGCACGCTTCAACAACAACACATACAAGATCGACCTACCTTCAGACAAGTACAATGTGAGTGATATCTTCAATGTCAAGGATCTCTCTCCTTACCATGGTGATGAGGCTTTCGATCCAAGGTCGGGTCTTTCCGAAGGGGAGATCATGTGGAGCATCCTATGGTCAACCCCATGGACCTACCGGCGTCTCACCAAGTACCAAGTGGACCGATGACATGAGCACGTGCAAGAGCTCTTGAGACCGAGGTGACATCTCTCCTTTCTGATATTCCATATGGCCCACGTGGACATGGTTACTACATAAGTCTGAAATGTTATGTGTGATCAGGTATCTAGAAGACCCTCTCGGAGAATCTCGTGAAGACAGACAAGTCTACATGTGCATGATACGTCTCTGTCGTATCTATAATTTTTGATTATTCCATGCCAATATTCTAAAACTTTTATATACTTTTGGCAACTTTTTATACTATTTTTTGGGACTAACATATTGATCCAGTGCCAGTGCCAGTTCCTGTCTGTTGATTTTTTTGTTTCACAGAAACCCAATATCAAACGGAGTCCAAACGGGATAAAAATGGACAGCGAAATATTTATGATTTTCTGGAGGAAGAATCAACGCGAAACGGTGTCCGGGGTGGCCACGAGACAGGGGGGGCACGATCCCCCCTGGGCGCGGCATGGGCTCTCGTGGGCCACCCGTAAGGCAGTTGACGCTCTTCTTTTGGTGCAAGCAAGCTAATTTTACGAGAAAGATCTGGGCGAAAGAATCACCCCAATCGGAGTTACGGATCTCCAGATATTTAAGAAACGGTGAAGGGGTAGAATCTGGAAATGCAGAAACAGAGAGATAGATTCAATCTCGGAGGGGCTCTCGCCCCTCCCAAGCCATGGGAGCCAAGGGGCAGAGGGGAAACCCTTCTCCCATCTAGGGATAAGGTCAAGGAAGAAGAAGAAGAAGGGGGGCTCTCTCCCCCTTGCTTCCGGTGGCGCCGGAACGCCGCCGGGGGCCATCATCATCACCGCGATCTTCACCAACACCGCCGTCATCTTCACCAACATCTCCATCACATTCCCCCTTCTATATTCAGCGGTCCACTCTCCCACAACCTGCTGTACCCTCTACTTGAACATGGTGCTTTATGCTTCATATTATTTTCCAATGATGTGTTGCCATCCTATGATGTCTGAGTAGATTTTCGTTGTCCTACCGGTGATTGATGAATTGCTATGATTGGTTTGAGTTGAATGTTTTATTATTTGTGCTGTCCTATTGTGCCCTCCGTGTTGCGCAAGCGTGAGGGATTCCCGCTGTAGGCTTTGCAATATGTTTATGATTTGCTTATGGTGGGTTGCGTGAGTGACTGAAACACAAACCCGAGTAAGTAGGTTGTTTGCGTATGGGATAAAAGGGGACTTGATGCTTTAATGCTATGGTTGGGTTTTACCTTAATGAATCTTTAGTAGTTGTGGATGCTTGCTAAAGTTCCAATCATAAGTGCATAGAATTCCAAGTAAGGGATGATATGTTAGCTTATGCCTCTCCCTCAAATAGAATTGCAATAGTGATTACCGGTCTAGTAACATAGTCAGTTGCCTAGGGACAATTTCACAACTCCTACCACCACTTTTCCACACTCGCTATATTTACTTTATTGCTTCTTTATATAAACAGCCCCTAGTTTATATTTACGTGTTGTTTATTATCTTGCAAACCTATCCTATCACACCTACAAAATACTTCTAGTTTCATACTTGTTCTAGGTAAAGTGAATGTCAAGCGTGTGTAGAGTCGTATCAGTGGCCGATAGGACTTGAGAGAGTATTTGTTCTACCTTTAGCTCCTCGTTGGGTTCGACACTCTTACAGATCGAAAGAGGCTACAACTATACCGTATACTTGCGGGTCATCAAGACCTTTTTCTAGCGCCGTTGCCGGGGAGTCATAGCGTGGGGTGAATATTCTCATGTGTGCTTGTTTGCTTTATCACTAACTAATTTTTATTTGCTGTTCTTAGTTGTTTCCTATCTTTAGTTATGGATATGGAACACAAAATACAAAAAAAATTAGAGGTACTTGCTAATCATGTAGATGGGGTAACTCCTAAAACCCCAGATTCTCATTATGTGAGAGATATTATGTACTACTTTGATAATCCCGAGAAAACCCCATTCAACTTTATAATGGGAGACACGTTGGATCAACGTGAATACTTTAGGGATTATCACTCGACACAAAAAGGGAAACTATTATGGGATCAATTTATTATGTTGCGTTGGTATGCCTGGAATCTATGCTTGAGATATGATATTACTTGTTGCTCTAGGATGGAGGCTCCACACCTCCCCTTTTCATGAAAATTTAATGATAATGAAACCTTAGATTCTTATGCTAATGGTATATATGATTACTATGATGTGGAACAAATAGAAGAATTTGTTGCTTTTAAGGCTGCCTATGATATTGAAGCTTTGTTTGAAAAGTATGAAACTTTTGATGATGATGGTTATAGGCCAGAAAATCTTGCTATACTTGGATATTGCTATGAACATTATGGATACAATTACTATATTAATGCTTTTATGAAGAAAGTCAACGCTATGGAAGCTATGGAAGAAGAAATTGATGAAATAGTGAGCTCATTGGATGAAAAAGATGACGAGGAGAGCGAAGAACAAAAGGAGGAAGAGCGGATTAGCTACCCGTGCCCACCTTCTAATGATAGTAACCCTCCAACTCATACATTATGTAATTGCCCTTCATGCTTACCGAAGGATGATTGCTATGATCCCTTGAATTCGTTTAAAATATCCCTTTTTGACGATGCTTGCTATGCTTATGGCCAAGATGCCGATATGAATGATGCTTATGGATATGAACTTGCTATAGTTCCTTATGTTAAACATGAAATTGTTGCTATTGCACCCACGCATGATAGTCCTATTGTCTTTCTGAATTCTCCAAACTACACTATATCGGAGAAGTTTGTGCCAATTAAGGATTACATTGATGGGTTGCCTTTTACTGTTGCACATGATAATTTTGATGAATGTAATATGCATGTGCTTTCTGCTCCTACTTGCAATTATTATGAGAGAGGAACTATTTCTCCACCTCTCTATGTTTCCCATACTATGAAATTGCAAGAAACTGCTTATACTATGCATTGGCCTTTACTATGTGTGCATGAATTGTTCTTTTATGACATGCCGATGCATAGGAAGAGAGTTAGACTTCGTTGTTGCATGATATATATTACTTTGTGCTCACTACTAAATTACAAATAATTGTTAATTAAAATTGGCTTTGATATACTTTGGGATCCGGGTGGATTCATTATTTGAGCACTAAATGCCTAGCTTAATGGCTTTAAAGAACGCACTACCAGGGAGACAACCCGGAAGTTTTAGAGAGTCATTTATTTCTGGTGAGTGCTTTTATATAGTTTAAAAACACAAAAATAAAGGGGGGAACCTAAAAACTTTTCAAAAAGGAAAGTGAAAGTGAGAAAGACAAGCATTGTTGAAGTGGGAGAGCTCCTTGAACTTTGTTCATGCTCACGGAAACTTTGTGAATCTTAATTACAGAAAATTTTCATCAAAAATAATTATCCCCTAGTACAATTCCATTGTATTATAAAAATAATGTAAAAAGGTTTGCCTTTAGGATGTTTACAATGCTTGTTGGTTTGTACGGTGTAGGACAGAAACTTTGGCTGTAGTGCGCGATTTTACATTGTTAACTGGGAAGTCAATTGGTTCTGATTCCTTTTGCACTCTCTTTCTATACAACTTGTTTATTTTTCCAAATTTTGGTATAATTGTTGGGGTACCATACGTATGGTGGATGTTCAGATTGCTACAGACTGTTCTGTTTTTGACAGATTCTGTTTTTGATGCATAGTTTGCTTGTTTTGATGAATCTATCAATTTGTATCAGTGGATTAAGCCATGGAAAAGTTATATTACAGTAGACACAATGCAAAAACAAGCTATGAATTAGTTTGAAACAGTACATAGAGTGGTGATTTGCTTTATTATACTAACGGATCTTATCGAATTTTCTATTGAAGTTTTGTGTGGATGTAGTATCTAATCGAGGATGTCTCAATATGAGGAAAAGGAAGAGAGGCAAGAGCTCAAGCTTGGGGATGCCCGAGTTACCCCAAGTAAATATTCAAGGATACTCAAGCGTCTAAGCTTGGGGATGCCCCGGAAGGCATCCCCTCTTTCTTCAACAAGTATCGGTATGTTTTCGTATTCGTTTCGTTTATGCATTATGTGCAAGTCTTGGAGCGTCTTTTTCATTTAGTTTTCACTTCTATTTTATGCACCATGCTGGTATGAGATAGTCCTTGGTTGATTTAAAGAATTCTCATTGCACTTCACTTAAATCTTTTGAGTATGGCTTTATAGAATGCTTCATGTGCTTCACTATTATCATTTGAAGTTTGGATTGCCTGTTTCTCTCCGCATAGAAAACCGCCATTTGTAGAATGCTCTTTTGCTTCACTTATATTTGTTAGAGCATGGGCATATCTTTTGTAGGAAGAATTAAACTCTCTTGCTTCACTTATATCTTTTTAGAGAGATGACAGGAATTGGTCATTCACATGGTTAGTCATAAAATCCTACATAAACTTGTAGATCGCTGAATATGATATGTTTGATTCCTTGCAATAGTTTTGTGATATAAAGGCGGTGATATTAGAGTCATGCTAGTGGGTGGTTGTGGATTGTAGAGACACTTGTGTTGAGGTTTGCAAGTCCCATAGTATGCACGTATGGTAACCGTTGTGTGACAAATTTGAAGCATGGGGTGTTTCTTTGATTGTCTTCCTTATGAGTGGCGGTCGGGGACGAGCGATGGTGTTTTCCTACCAATCTATCCCCCTAGGGGCATGCGTAGTAGTACTTTGCTTCGATAGCTAATAAACTTTTGCAATAAGTATATGAGTTCTTTATGACTAATGTGAGTCCATGGATTATACGCACTTTTACCTTTCCATCATTGCTAGCCTCTTCGGTACCGTGCATTGCCCTTTCTCACCTCGAGAGTTGGTGCAAACTTCGCCGGTGCATCCAAACCCCGTGATACGATACGCTCTATCACACATAAGCCTCCTTATATCTTCCTCAAAACAGCCACCATACCTACCTATCATGGCATTTCCATAGCCATTCCGAGATATATTGCCATGCAACTTTCATCATCATCATATACATGACTTGAGCATTCATTTTCATATTGCTTTGCATGATCATAAGATAGCTAGCATGATGTTTTCATGGCTTGTCCGTTTTTGATGTCATTGCTACGCTAGATCATTGCACATCCCGGTACACCGCCGGAAGCATTCATATAGAGTCATATCTTTGTTCCAGTATCGAGTTGTAATATCGAGTTGTAAGTAAATAAAAGTGTGATGATCATCATTATTAGAGCATTGTCCCCATAAAGAAAAAAATAAGAAAGGCCAAAAAAAAAGGCCAGAGAAAAAAAGAAAAAAAAGAAAAAAAAGAAGCAAAAAAAAAGAAAAAAAAAGAGAAAATAAATAAAAAGGGGCAATGTTACTATCTCTTTTTCCACACTTGTGCTTCAAAGTAGCACCATGTTCTTCAGGTAGTGAGTCTCATATCTTGTGCTTCAAAGTAGCACCATGTTCTTCATATAGATTGTCACCTATGTTGTCACTTTCATATACTAGTGGGAATTTTCATTATAGAACTTGGCTTGTATATTCGAACGATGGGCTTCCTCAAATGCCCTAGGTCTTCATGAGCAAGCAAGTTGGATGCACACCCACTTAGTTTCTTTTGTTGAGCTTTCATACACTTATAGCTCTTAGTGCATCCGTTGCATGGCAATCCCTACTCCTCGCATTGACATCAATTGATGGGCATCTCCATAGCCCATTGATTAGCCGCGTCGATGTGAGACTTTCTCCTTTTTTGTCTTCTCCACATAACCTCCATCATTATATTCTATTCCACCTATAGTGCTATATGCATGGCTTGCACTCATGTATTGTGTGAGGGTTGAAAAAGCTGAAGCGCGTTAAAAAGTATGAACCAATTGCTCGGCTTGTCATCGGGGTTGTGCATGATGGGAGCATTTTGTGTGACGAAAATGAAGCATGGCCAAACTATATGATTTTGTAGGGATAAGCTTGCTTTGGCCTTGTTGTTTTGAAAAAGACATGATTGCTTTATTGGTACGCTCGAAGTATTATTGTTTTTATGTCAAATGATAGACTATTGCTTTGAATCACTCGTGTCTTAATATTCATGCCATGATTAGATATATGATCAAGATTATGCTAGGTAGCATTCCACATAAAAAATTATCTTTTTATCATTTACCTGCTTGAGGACGAGCAGGAATTAAGCTTGGCGATGCTGATACGTCTCCGTCGTATCTATAATTTTTTATTGTTCCATGCCAATATTCTACAACTTTTATATACTTTTGGCAACTTTTTATACTATTTTTTGGGACTAACATATTGATCCAGTGCCCAGTGCCAGTTCCTGTTTGTTGCATGTTTTTTGTTTCATAGAAACCCAATATCAAACGGAGTCCATACGGGATAAAATTGGACGGAGAATTATTTTGGAATATTTATGATTTTCTGGAGGAAGAATCAACGCGAAACGGTCTCCGGGGTGGCCACGAGACTGGGGAGCGCGCCCTCCCCCCGGGTGCGGCCTGGGCTCTCGTGGGCCACCCGTAAGGCAGTTGACGCTCTTCTTTTGGTGCAAGAAAGCTAATTTTATGAGAAAGATCTGGGCGAAAGAATCACACCAATCGGAGTTACGGATCTCTAGATATTTAAGAAATGGTGAAGGGGTAGAATCTGGGAACGCAGAAACAGAGAGATAGGTCCAATCTCGGAGGGGCTCTCGCCCCTCCCAAGCCATGGGAGCCAAGGACCAGAGGGTAAACCCTTCTCCCATCTAGGGAGAAGGTCAAGGAAGAAGAAGAAGGGGGGCTCTCTCCCCTTGCTTCTGGTGGCGCCGGAACGCCGCCGGGGGCCATCATCATCACCACGATCTTCACCAACACCGCCGTCATCTTCACCAACATCTCCATCACCTTCCCCCTTCTATATTCAGCGGTCCACTCTCCCGCAACCCGTTGTACCCTCTACTTGAACATTGTGCTTTATGCTTAATATTATTTTCCAATGATGTGTTGCCATCCTATGATGTCTGAGTAGATTTTTGTTGTCCTATCGGTGATTGATGAATTGCTATGATTGGTTTGAGTTTCATGTTTTATTATTGGTGCTGTCCTATTGTGCCTTCCGTGTCACGCAAGCGTGAGGGATACCCACTGTAGGGTTTGCAATATGTTTATGATTTGCTTATGGTGGGTTGCGTGAGTGACTGAAACACAAACCCGAGTAAGTAGGTTGTTTGCGTATGGGATAAAAGGGGACTTGATGCTTTAATGCTATGGTTGGGTTTTACCTTAATGAATCTTTAGTAGGTGCGGATGCTTGCTAGAGTTCCAATCATAAGTGCATAGAATTCCAAGTAAGGGATGATATGTTAGCTTATGCCTCTCCCTCAAATAGAATTGCAATAGTGATTACTAGTCTAGTAAAATAGTCAGTTGCTTAGGGACAATTTCACAACTCCGACCACCACTTTTCCACACTCACTATATTTACTTTATTGCATCTCTATCTAAACAGCCCCTAGTTTATATTTACGCATTCTTTATTATCTTGCAAACCTATCCTATCACACCTACAAAGTACTTCTAGTTTCATACTTGTTCTAGGTAAAGTGAACGTCAAGCGTGCGTAGAGTCGTATTAGTGGACGATAGGACTTGAGAGAGTATTTGTTCTACCTTTAGCTCCTAGTTGGGTTTGACAATCTTACTTATCGAAAGAGGCTACAACTATCCCGTATACTTGCGGGTCTTCAGTGCACAGATGAAAAGAATCAACAAAAGGAACTGAAGGAGTTCCCAGGACCCGGACATCCAGCCCCAAGACCCGGACATCCAGTCCCTGGAACCTGTAGCCCAGCCGAATTTCAGCAACCAAGGCTACAGGCCCAGACATCCAGCCTGGCCCGAGACCTCCGGCCCAACTAGCTCGGACATCCGACGCTAGCCCGAAAATCCGGCCCGTCCATCACAGAACACAACCGATGCTCGACCACACCGTCCCCGAACATCCCACCCTTGAGCCTCGGACATCCCCCCCCCTCGAAGGCCCGAACATTCGGGCCCTTCTATCTGAGCACAGCGATTGGGCCGAAGCCCATGTATCCCTTCGCCCCCCTAGACTATATATACTCCTCCTCCACCACCATTTTAGGGTTAGAATTATGATAGCTCATCTTGGAGATAGAGCTTTGCTCATTCACATGTGTACCTACTCCATTGGAGGCCAAGACCTTCATCTAGGAGAATATCCGCCAAGTGGAATCAAGACCCCGTCTAGGGAAGATCCCCTCGTGGATTCAAGACCCCATCTCCTCACGGATTAGGAAGAACTACCTACCAGTTACATCGTCCCTTGTTGTGTTTGGATCGTGATTCTCTTTGTAGCACATGTGTGATTGGATCAAGTCAATTTGAGTGTTTCCTCATATTTTTCCTCTTGTGTTCTTCATGTTCTTCGAGAATCCCCCTCCAGATTGTGAAAGATCAGCCCCTAGGGTTCCACCCTACATCGTCTTCGTATCATGAGCCACGTTCATCCAGAATTGGGAGTCTCCCTCTTCGTTTTCTAGCCTAATTTTGTTGTGTTTTCTCCCAATTTTGAAAATCCCCACAAATAGCCCTCCCAATTTTTGTTGTGATTTGTTGGTGTGATGATGTTTTGTTGAATTGATCTGTGGATTTGATGTGTTGCAGGTAGATCTAGTTTCCCCTAACTTTTTCCTTGTTTCCATCCATGAAATTCCACAAATTTTTCCCCAAAATTTTTCTTTTCCCTTGAGATCCACCGAGTTCATCACGGATTTGGAGCGTCGAACATCTGGCCTGTGGCCCCGAACATCCGGCCTGCAAGCCTGGATATCTGGCCTCCCGCAGCACCACTTCATCTACCACTTCCTTTTTCACCTAATTTTCGCCAATTTTGACCGGGTTTCCACCACTGCTTCCGCATACCACCACTACTTTCCACAACCACCATCGCTTACCCGCTACCACCTCCGACAATTTTGACACATTTTGTTCTTTGCGAACTTGAGTTGCGGTTTCTGTTTCCTAACGTGTTTCAGCTACTTAGGGACGGTTCGACACTGACATTACCGCCACTCATCTTCGTCATCGACATCAACATCTTCAGCATTTTGACACCTTCAACCATAAACAAGGGCGGTAACCTCGACTCTCGTATATTCTCCCTTGCCATTGCATTGTTAACCTCTAGCCCATTTCGCGTAACATGCCTATCGAGACTAGCCTTTGAGTACCGTCGGCAATTTACTTGTGCACATTAGTAATCATCGTCCCATTGCATATATCATATCATCTTGGTATCCTCTTCTTAGTATCATCATAAAATCCCTTGTGTCATAAGTTTGTTCCCTCATATTCATAATTGCTAGCTTGGTTTGTGCATTTTGCGTAAGAGGCCAAATTAAGATATCAAAAGAGAGAAAGCTTATAAGCAAAAGAATAGACGAGCAAAGAGCTTTTAAGAAAGTGACGTAGCATCATACCACATTGCATATAAGATTGTCATACTCGATCATCTAGGATCATCTTGAGAGAGACACCGAAACTCCATACATATAGCATACTTGGGATAGAAGTCATTGCATTTTTGCTTTGTAGTTTGTGCACAAGTATAGTATCCGCCTATGGAGCAATCGTGCTAGCGTCTCTCTAGCATTGTGCAACAAGAGAATTTTCCGGGGATTCCACATTTTGAGCTCATTCCTTGGTTGCACGACCCCATTTATCTATCCATGTGTGTGCTTCCGTGTGCCCCCTATTGCTATTGGTCTACTTGTTGCATTTGCAAATTTTTGAATCTTTTTCAACATTATTTGAATCTCGCTAACAATTGCATAAATTTTGTGCCACCATCCTCACCAAGCTACTCCAAAAGCATTACTTGTGTAGGTGTCAGAAATTGACAAGATTGGGTACCAATTGTGCTATTTTCTTGGTACATTATTGAGTGATCATTGATCCATCTACAACATTGGATAAGGTACATTTGGTATAGTTCTTTCCTTTCTTCCACTCACATATTTTCTTGAGATGATGGATTGGCCTAGTACTTTTACCAACCCACTCTTCATCGAGAAAGATGAGCATCCGAACAACTATGTCACCAAGAACCACCTCTTCGGCACGTAAAGAGCTTTGCATCAAGAGAATGAAGCGTTGAACGATCGCATCGACCTACTCTCCACAGACTTGTGACAATCTGAGCTACGTACAAGAGACTATCTCGGCCACTAGCTTTCCACACAAATGGAGGATATGGACGAAAGGTTGTCTACTCAAAAGGTGGAGAACAATGTAGGTATGGAGGAGATTCATGCCTTGTTGGTCAACATTCTTCTACATCTTCGTCATCATCAAGACGGCGCCATTCAAGCCGACATTCCTCGTACCTCTTCAAAAGAAAGTCCTCCATGAGATCATTCGCATCGCCGCCAAGACCATGAAGATCATCAAGCTCCACAAAATCCATTCCATAGCAACGGGTTACAAGACCGCCTCAGGCAATGTGAAAAACTACGTCGACAAGCTAATGATCATCCTGTCCAAGAGCAAGCTCCAATACGCCAAGATCAACAAGAACATCAAGATGGTGATGCCCTTCGACAAGAGCAACAACACCGTGTAGAACAATTCCTTGAAGCACAACGTGCCCTCAATGAAGCAACCCAAACTATCTGTGCACGCAATGAGGAACAAGACGAGGCCATCCGCCGAGAGCGCCAAGAAGAAGTCGGATTTCTTGAGGAGCGCCAAGAAATGAGGAACCATGCATGAATTCCACGACCTCAATGGCAAAACAATCAAGAGGAGCACGAGAATCAAGAGGTTCAAAAGCACCTCCACCACAGCAAGAGCATCACCAAAATCACAATCGACCCACATGCATTGAAGAGCAGTGCTACGGAAAGCTCAAGTTCACCATGCCTAAGTTCTCCGGAAGCAATGATCCCGAAGACTACCTTTCATGGGCATTGAAAGTTGACAAGATCTTTTGCTTGCACAACTATGAAGAAGAAAAGAAGATTGCCATGGCATCTCTTGAGTTCTAAGACTATGTCCTCATTTTATGGGATCAAGTCACTAAGCAGCGAGAAGACAAGAGGTGACCCACCCATCACAACATGGAATCAAATGAGGATGTCATGCGAGCGCGCTTTGTACCCACGTATTATAGCCACGACCTCTTCAAGAAATTTCAACTCCCCAAGCAAGGCGCCAAGTCCGTTGAAGAATACTACAAGGAAGTGGAGATTGCAATGATATGAGCTAATGTCACGGAAGATGAGGAGCAAACCATGACACGTTTCTTGAATGGCCTGAACCATCCTATCAAGAAGATCGTTGACTTCTAACCTTACTCCAACATCCTCGAGCTAGTGCACCAAGCTACCAAGGCGGAGTGACAAGTGCAAGATGACTACAAGTATGCCAAGTACTCATCCAAGACCCATGGCTACTACAATCAAGCTTCAACGACTATGACACCTTCTACCTCAATGAAACCTACACCAAGCAACGGCGACAAGTCAAGTTACAAGAAAACTTTGACACCTTCTAGTCTTCCTCCTACTATAAGCAACTTCAAGCCGAGAGCTTCATCATCAACAACTCCACCGGATGAGACCGTCAAGACAAGTTCCATCGAATGCTTCACATGGCAAGGCCGAGGCCACAAGACATTTGAGTTCCCAACTAGGGGCACCATGATCTCCAACGACGTCGACACCTATGACTCGATGAGTGAGGAAGAAATGGAAGCGCTTGAGCACGTGGCCATGCACCAGTGTGTGAATGAAGATGATGATGACCAAGTCTCTAGTGACAATTATACGAGCCCCACTCTCGTTGTCTCTAAGGTCTTGACACTTCAACATCAACAATACGATGAACAACGTTGCCACATCTTCCACACCAAAGCAAGCATTAATGGACATTCTATGAAGGTCATCATCGGAAGTTGCCACAATTTGGCTAGTGCACAACTATGCTCCAAGTTACAATTGGTCAAGATGAAGCATCCTCGCCCTTACAGGGTCCAATGGCATAGCGACCCCAACACCATCCAAGTGGAGCACATCGTTCAAGTCTCCTTCAAGATTGGATCATACGAAGACACATTGGAATGTGATGTGGTTCCCATCTCCGTTTGCCATCTCCTACTTGGACGACCTTGGCAATTCGACCGCGATGTCGTCCATAATGGAGAACCAAACAATATAGCTCCAAGATGAAGGGAAAGGATTATGCGCTAAGACCTTTGACACCTAGTCAGGTGATCGCCGACAAGCAAGCAACCACCCATCATGGAGTGAATAGTGAGAGAGTGAGCCACCAAAAACACAGTGAGAGCCACAAGCCAAAAATGGGTGCCTTCACGATGATCGACAAGAAAACCTTAGTGCTTTTACCTACCAAAACATAGATGAGATAAGTGTGTGAGAACCCATCTAGTGTTATGCAATATGTCCTAGTGTGCAATAATAAAGCGGCAAGAACTAACACCTCTCACCATCTACCTTTAGTGTTGTCTAATCTCTTGCAGGAATTCAAGGACGTCCTCCTCGATAACCTACCTTCGGAACTACCTGCACTATGAGGCATCAAACATCGTATATACCTCATCCTCGGCACATCGTTAACAAAGGCGCCCTACCGCATCAACCCGGGAGAAACCAAGGAAATACAAAGGCAAGTAAAACACCTCATTGACAATGGGCATGCACGTGAAAGCTTAAGTCCTTGTGTCGTTCCGGTTATTCTTGTCCGTAAGAAAGGTGTTATTTTTTGCATGTTTTCCGATTGCCTCCCCATTAATGCTATCACCGTTTGTTATCGCTACCCCATTCCACGCCTAGATGATATGCTAGATGAGCTTAGCAGACCCACAATTTTGTCTAAAATTGATCTTAAAAGTAGCTACTACCATCCGCATTCAAGAAGGTGATGAATGGAAAACCGCTTTCAAAACCAAGTTGGACTTGTATGAATGATTGGTCATGCCTATGGGCTTATCCGAAGCACCCGACACTTTTATGCGGGTGATGCATTATGTTCTTCGCCCCTACACCGGCATATTTGTTATGGTCTACTTTGATGATATACTTGTGTTTAGCGAGTCTCCAGAAGATCATGTCACCCATCTTAGAGCCGTTTTGCAAACTCTTAGAAACAAGTGCCTTTATGCTAATATGGAAAAATGCACATTTGGTGTTGACAAGCTTGTTTTCTTGGTCTTTTGTTTTGTCTTCTAAGGGTCTTCAGGTAGATGAAGCTAAAATTGATGCCATTAAAACTTGGCCACAACCAACCAACTTGCAACAAGTGTGTAGTTTCCTTGGCTTAGCCAATTTCTATCGTAGATTCGTTAAAGACTTTAGCACTATTGCCTCACCATTGCATGCCTTGGGTAAGAACAATGCACCATTTGTTTGGGGACCATCGCAAGCTACCGCATTTCATGAGATTTTGAATTTGCTTACACATGCTCCATTGATTGCATTACCCAACTTTGATAAAACTTTCGAAGTACAGTGCGACGCTAGTGGTAATGGCATAGGAGGTGTCTTAATGCAAGAAAAGCGCCCAATTGTTTACTTTAGTGAGAAACTTTCTGGAGCGGAACTTAATTGTCCCATTTATCACAGAGAGTTATATACTTTAGTGAGAGTCTTGCATGTGTGGGAACATTATCTTCGCCCTCATTAATTTTTCATCCATACAGATCATGAAACGCTTAAATATCTTAAGGTCAAACAAAATTGAATAAGCGACGTGTCAAATGGAGTGAGTTTATTAAGTCATTTCCTTATGTCATCAAGTACATCAAAGATAAGTATAATGTTGTGGCGGATGCTTTATCCCGCAAATGCATGCTTGTAACTCAACTTGAATTGAATGTCATTGGCTTTGAGCAAATAAAAGACTTGTATGGACATGATCCTACTTTTACTATTCCTTATGCCAAATGTTTGACGCATACATCTTGGGAGAGATATTATATCAAGGATGATTATCTGATCAGAGCTAACAAACTATGTATACCCGAGTCTTCTCTTTGTTTGTTACTTTTACAAGAGGCTCATGGAGGAGGACTTATGGGTCACTTTGGACACGACAAGACATTTGCTATGCTCTCCAATAATTACTTTTGGCCAAAGATGTTTTCTGATGTCTCATGCTACACCAACTGTTGCTCTACATGTCGCAAATCTAAGTCTGAAGCTCAATCCCATGGTCTCTATATGCCACTTCCTATTCCATATCACCCATAGGAAGATATTAGTATGGACTTTGTGCTTGGTTTGCCTAGAACTAGAAATGCCAGGGCTTCTGTATTTGTTGTTGTGGACCGTTTCTCTAAGATGGCACATTTTACTCAATGCAACAAGATAGACGATGCTTCACATGTTGCGAATCCCTTTTGTAGGGAGGTCCTGCATATACATGGTGTGCCAAAGACTATTGTTTGGACCGCAATGTCAAGTTCCTAAGCTACTTTTGGAAGACCCTATGTGCCAAGCTCGAAATCAAGCACTTGTTCTATTCGGCATACCATCCACAAACCGACGGCCAAGTGGAGGTTACCAACCGGACGGTATCCACTCTCCTATGCATGCTGATCAAGAAAAACATCAAGGAGTGGGAGGAGTTCTTTCCCATCACTGAGTATGCCTACAACCGCGCAAGACATTCGACTACCGGCAGGTCCCCCTTTGAGGTCGTCTACAGCTTCAACCCATTGTCCCCATTGAACATTCTACTGCTACCTCTAGAAGAGCATATCAACATGGACGCGAGTGCACTAGCGAGCTATCTCAAGAAGGTGCATGAAGCCACAAGGCACACCATCAAACGCTAACTACAATGCCTCGCGACCAAGCTCAACATCAACAAGCAACACATGCTATTCAACATTGGAGGTCTTGTGTAGCTACACCTTAGGAAGGATTGCTTCCTCAACGAACACAAGTCCAAGCTTCTCCCTTGAGCCGCAGACCCTTCAACGTGCTCGCACGCTACAACAACAGCACATACAAGATCGACCTACCTCGAGATAAGTACAACATGAGTGATATCTTCAATGTCAAGGATCTCTCTCCCTACCATGGTGATGAGGTTTTTGATCGGAGGTCATATCTTTCCCAAGGGGGAAGATGATGCAGAGCATCCTATGGTCATCCCCATGGACCTGCCGGCGTCTCACCAAGTACCAAGTGCAACGATGACACGAGCACATGCAAGAGCTCTTGAGACTAAGGTGACATCTCTCCTTTGTGATATTCTATATGACCCATGTGAGACATGGTTACTACCTAAGTCCGGAATGCTATTTGATCAGGTATCTACAAGACCCTCTCGAAGAATCTCGTGAAGATGGACAGGTCCGCAAGTGCACGAATGAAAAGAACCAACGGAAGGAACCGAAGGAGTTCCCAAGACCTGGACATCCGGCCCCAAGACCAAGACATCCGGCCCCTGGAACATGCAGCCCAGCAGAAGGAAAACAACTGACACTTCAGGGGACCGACATCCGGCTCGACTGGCTCGGACAACCGACCTGTCCATCACAAAACGCAACCGACGCCCGACCACACCGGCCCCGGACGTCTGGCCCCCGAGCCCTAGACATCCAGCCCCCCCCCGAAGGCCCGAACATCCGGCCCGATGCCCAGACATCCGGCCCCATCTCTCTGCGCATAGTGATTGGTCCGAAGCCCATGTATCCCTTCGCCCCCCTAGACTCTATATACTCCTACTTCTCCACCATTTTAGGGTTAGCATTGTGATAGCTCATCTTGGAGATAGAGCTTGTCTCATCCACTTGTGTACCTACTCCATTGGAGGCCAAGACCTCCATCTAAGAGAATATCCCCCAAGTGGAATCAAGACCCCGTCTAGGGAAGATCACCTCGTGGATTCAAGACCACATCTCCTCACAGATTGGGAAGAACTACCTAACACTCGTGTCGTCCCTTGTTGTGTTTGGATCGCGAGTCTCTTTGTGTACTTGTGTCTAGCACATGTGTGATTGGATCAAGTCAATTTGAGTGTTTCCTCATGTTTTTTCCCTTGTGTTCTTCGTGTTCTTAGGGAATCCCCCTCCAAATCGTGAAAGATCGGCCCCTAAGGTTCCACCCTACATCATAAAGAGACAAAACATACCCGCTCGCCCTCTCGGGGGGAGGGTGATTCTTTGCGTGCACTTGTCTGAATATGGATGTCAATCCTGTGCGAGTCTTGATCAAATCTAAGTCCGGTAAATAACCCAGCTTGGCTAAATGCTCCAAATGAAGATGTGAGATTGTATAGTTGTCCCAATCGGCTTTGATAGGGCTGTGCGAGCACCTGGAGGAGCCTATGTCGCTCGCCATGAGAAGATCTGGAGGATGTACTCGGGAGCAGGGGTGCTCATGCGTTTGGTTTGGCAAGGAGGGGTTGGATTGATGTAGTTGGTCAATGTGAACAACTCATGAATATAAAGGGGAGGAGACCAACACTTTGACATTCTGCCATAAAGTGGTTCACTTCCGTGTAAAGGTACAGTCACCAAGGTCAGGGATTGGAGCTGCGCATGGCTGGTCCAGGTCCACCTGGCATGGCCATTGATATTCTAAGACTCCTTATAGGGGAACTCACATGTCGAGCCGAAGATTTTGGATCCGAAGTCCCGTAAGGATTGTCTTCGGCGTCGAAGACCCGTTCAAGGGCTACTAACGGTGTCCTAGATGAGGGGGTACTAACCTAGCTGGCCCGTTCTCCCCGGGTTGGGCCGGAAAGCCAGCATGCCTGACCAAGATGGAGTCTGGAATCCATACGTAGGAGGCGTGATCATGACTGCCTCCCCCGAAGACTTGACATACACTCCAGGATCTCTATTGCGGCCTAGCTCCTAGTTACCGACCTTGAAACCCTAGATACCCTCTTTGGTGTGTATATAAGCCAGATTGTTTAGCTCGTAAAGGGGACATAAACACAAAATCGTTCACCTAGCCCTAGAGGTAGACCACACATTACGATCTCAAGGTAGATCAACTCTATACTTGATACATCTTCATCAATATAGACAAGAGCAGGACGTGGAGTTTTAACTCCATCAAGAGGGCCCGAACCTGGGTAAACATCGTCTCCTTCATTCCTGTTACCCTCAATCTGAGATCCACAGCTTGGGACTCCCTGCCCTGAGGTCTGTCGGTTTTGACACCGACAGCCAGCACGTGTTCGGATGCAGGTGTAGCATGTGGAGTTCATAGTACTCCAGCACCCCAAGAAGAATGCAGAGAAAGGGGGAATTAGATCGGCAGTGAGGAAGATATTGAAGATGGGAACCACATCCGCTTCTACCTCTTGGTCGCCCACTGGGAACATCTGTGCCTGCCCCCACTTATGCCTGCTGCCGCCGACCAAGAAATGGAGCCCCTTCACACTGTCAGCATCCGTATAAACCGACTCGTGAAGGGATGGCTCCGGCGGCTGTGATGGCTCCGCCACCTTAATATTCTTCCCCTTATCCACGACAGGCTTGGAGCCACGAGACACCATGGAGAGGAGATCTCAGATGGGGGGCAGACGCGAGGGGATGAGGATGGTTGTGGTGATGGTGGGATTTGGGGGCAAGAGCGACAGGACGGACTGACAGCACCCGCTACCTTCCTTTATAAACCAAGAGTCAGATGGAAGGGAAACTGCATGCCTCTTGGTGATAACTATCCATGTTCCCCGCTTCTCAAGAACATGTCGCAAGCGTCGATGGGAATCTAAGTCCTCCCATGGTGTGACAATACCACTCACCAAGCTGCCCATCAATGCAACATAAAAAGTATCCCACGTCGGTCCCGTCACGAGCGGTCGGAAGCCACGCTTCAAGGCTCTGGGGTGACAACGGCCCCATTCCCCGCCTCGGGTCTAGCAATAACCAAAACGGGTAGCAAGCCTGGGGGCTACTGTCGACGTCAGTAAAACTGGGTTATTACTAACCCGGTAAAGAGACCCTTGACAGTGAAGGCAAAGATATTTCCCCATGGGATATGTTTGAAGACCCTGATGGACCTGTCAGGCTATGGCCTGGGTTATCAGGAGACACTACAAGGGACGAGCACAGACTGCGTTCACGGGGCCTTTCTGGGAAGGCACGTTCACAAGCCACCGACACGTTAGGAGGGATGGGTCATGACTCTGGAGACCACGTGCGGGCTTTTACGAGGGAACACTGCTACTGGCGTTAGGAAGGAGATTGAGGTCAAATGACTAGTACTCGCGTGTGAGGTCTTTGAAAGGACCCTTGTGGCTCAAGCTATCTACGGAAGTGAAAGGATCGAGATGGACCTAGAGGGGGGTGAATAGGTACAATTACAAAATTTAATTGTTACTTAGCAATTTTAGGCAATAATGCGGAATATGAAGTTGAGCTAACAATTGCAAGTGTGAAGCTATGAGCTAAGCAAGGTAAACAAGTAACTCAAGTAGGAGAGTAACGAAACACAATATGATATAAGTAAAGACTAAGAGACAAGTAACCACAAGTAGGGAGTTAGGGTTAGGGATAACCGCAATTCCGAGATATGAGGATGTATGCCGATGTTCACTTCCTTGGAGGGAAGCTACGTCGCCGTTAGAGAGGTGGGTGTTACCACGAAGGCACACCAACGCCGCGAAGGCTCACCCTATTATCCCTTTGAGACAACACCACGGAGGCGTTTCTCAACCACTAGTGGTAGACCTTGGGGTGGTCTCTGTCGGTGTCAAAACCGGCGGATCTCGGGTAGGGGGTCCTGAACTGTGCGTCTAGGCGGATGCTAACAAGAGACGAGGGACACGATGTTTTTACCCAGGTTCGGGCCCTCTTGATGGAGGTAAAACCCTACATCCTGCTTGATTAATATTGATGATATGGGTAGTACAAGAGTGGATCTACCACGAGATCAAGGAGGCTAAACCCTAGAAGCTAGCCTATGGTATGACTGTTGTAATGTATGTTGTCCTACGGACTAAAGCCCTCCGGTTTATATAGACACCGGAGGAGGCTAGGGTTACACAGAGTCGGTTACAATGGTAGGAGATATACATATCCGTATTGCCAAGCTTGCCTTCCATGCCAAGGAAAGTCCCATCCGGACACGGGACGGAGTCTTCAATCTTGTATCTTCGTAGTCTTGGAGTCCGTGGGATAATGATAGTCCGCTGTCCGGACACCCCTATTCCAGACTCCTCGGTAGCCCTGAACCAGGCTTCAATGACGATAAGTCCGTCGCATAATGTTCGGCATTGCAAGGAGGGTTCCTCCTTGAATAATCCATAGAAGATCATGAACACCAGATAGTGTCCGCCTCGCAAAATAAATTCCACATTCCACCGTAGAGAGAATAAAATGTACACTTAGTTCAATCTGCTGACGTATTATGCGGCGTGACATCACACCGCCACCAAGCCTTTGTTTGAATCGTTTTTTACTATACCACCTCAGCACGTTTAGCGAAGCGGTTTCTTTGGCACGTCTTGTCGAAGCAGAGTGTCACATCCCTAGTTCTGGTATGCTCAAGGCTAGCTAGTCATGTGTGCATCATGTTTAAATTCCATTTAAATTTGAAATGGGGATTTGTAAAACCCTCAGAAATCATTTCTGGAAATGACCCAGATAAAAATTGCTCCAAAAAGTTCCATGAAAATGTTCATGTCTCTCTCTAAAAATATTGGGCAGAGATAAAAATCAACCAATATTTTTAGGAGCTCATAAATATTTATTTTGGGCATTTGGAATTAATGCAATAGTTATTTGCTTTGGATATATATTGTTATATATATAGAATGTTGTCCAAAAATTATGCCAGTAGTTGAGGAGCTCTGGAATAATTTCACTAGACCCTACAAAAATTGGCATAAGAAAATAAATTGACTTAGTATTATTTTACTAAATCAAAACAAATGTCAGAAAATAGAAAACAGAAAACAAAAGAAATGGAAAAGCTTACCTGGCGCTTACCTACGGACATCAGGCGCCTCAGCTGGCCCAGTGGCGCGGCCCACTGGCCCAACCGCCAACCGTCGTCCTCCTGGCGACGACAGAAGGCAGGGGCACGCGCCGGCGCGCGCGGCCACGCGTCCGGCCGGAGCCACGTTCCCCGCCACCTCCTGCTTCCCCCTCTCATCGCCCTGGACGCCCCGGACATCGCCACGCGCCGCCCTGACCGCTCTCACTCTCCCCCTGCTCTCTCCCTCGCCTTTTCCCCACCTCACCGAACGCTGCCGTCGCTGCCGCACGCCGTTGTCGTAGCCACCGCCTCCCCCTCGCCTCTCCGACACGCACAGGAGCTCCGCCTCCTCCCTATGAAGCTCTCCGCCGAGCCACGCAAGCCGGGACGCCCCGTGGAGCCGTCACCGCCGTCTTCTCCAACCCCGGCCGCCCGAGATCGCCGGCGCCCGTCCGTCGTCTCCGACCCTTCCCCGAGCTCGCTGAAGACGCCACCGGAACCGCAGTGAGCTCCTGCCCCGCCCCCTCTCTCCGTTTCTCCGCTCGCGCCAGTAGCTCCGTTCCCCACCACGGCCATAGCTCCTCGCCGCCGGCCATGTCGCCACCGCAGCCACACCATCGGGCACACGCAACCGAGCACGCCACCGCGGTCATCACGTCTCCAGGAGACGAACGCGACCAACCCCGGCCCATGCCGTGCACCGCAGCACCTTCTCCCCTCCTCGGCGAACTCCGGTCGCCGCCCAAGTGGTCTCCGCTGACGATATAGGCCGTCTCCGGTGAAACGGAGGGCACCTCTGGATGCGCGCGAGCCTGGGCTTCGCGTAGGTGCTCTCCGCCGCGCGATTGGTCGCCGGAGCGACGATTCCGCAGCCCGCCGCCGCGTTTGGCCTCGCCGGCGTCGAGTCGCCGGCGGGTTTGACTCTGTTGACCAGGGGTTTGACCTCCCCTGGGTCGCTGACAAGTGGGCCCAGGCCCCAGCTAATTCTAGTTTAGTTTTTAATTAAGTTTAATTAACTTCATTGACAATTTAGTTAGCAGTAGTTTAACACTAATTAACTTAGATTAGTTAGTTAGTAACTGACGTGTGGAGCCCGTGCGTCAGGTTTGACCTGGTCAGCGCCGTTGACCGCTGATGCAGTGCTGACGTCATGCTGATGCAATTATTTATTTTCTGGAATTATTTGAAAAGAGGAAATCCCAGAAAATATTCAAAACTTCAAAAATTCATATCAATTCAACCGTAACTCAGATTGAAATAATTTATATATGAAAAATTATCAGAAAAATGCAATCTATCCATCTGTACCAGTTTCATGCATGAAAAACCAAGTTATACCTGCTGTACAAGTGAAACACTATAATAGCTTATATAAAGAGCTTATTTTGGAGATGCATTTGAACCTCTGGTTCAAATGGACTTCAAACCAAATGAATACTAGTTGCATTAGCTCAAACAGCATCACATCTACATGCCATGATCATGCATCATATTGTTGCATATGCTTGTGTTTTGATTGTTGGCACCGTTCCTTCTCGATAGGTCCTGCTCCGGAGAGTGCTCGAGAGTACCTGTCTATGAAGCAGTGCCTTCCTTGTTGATCTACCAGGCAAGCAAACCCCCTTGTTCATTCCGATATAATCCTACTCTCTCGCTCCTGCTCTCAGTTATTGCATTAGGGCAACAACGATTCATCTGCTACTTTGTGCTGCGGTAGTTGAACCCAATCCTCTGCATGACCTGTCATTGCCACAGTAAATAGTTGAAACCCACTAGCATGTGTAGGAGTTGATTGAGCCCATGTTTTGTTCCTACCATGCTATGCCTGCTATTGCTTAGAGTTGTGTCGGGTCTGATTCATCGGGAATGAATAGGAGTGTTACGATATGTTCTGATGCTGAGAGTGAAGTGTGTGAACACGATTTGGTAAAGGTAGCGGTGAGAGGCCATGTAGGAGTACATGGTGGGTTGTCTCACCGAACCGTCCTTAAGCATCGAGTTCGTGTATGTCGTCCAATGACTCGATACTACCACACATTGGGTTCCGGTAACTCGACCCCTCTCGACTTATTAACCAACTTGATCTCTGTCTAGGAGTCGCAACTAGTTTCTGGTGTTTGTAGGTAGTGTTAGTAGTCTACCAAGTGGCACCCGGCAAGGTGGGCTTGGGACAGACTAGGCACAATGTACGGTGTACCAAGTGGCACCGGATGGTGGGCTTGGGAACCCTGTTCACATCATTTGGGGTCGTGGCGACACCCGGCCGGATCTCCTTACGGATGGAACCCGAATAGGCGATAAACACTGGCTAGAGTCTTGTGTGGTTAGTCGGTCGTGGCCGACTCCTCGCCAAAGCTTCCGCTTGAAGGTAGCCGAGATACACGACGTGTACATGGTGGTAAGTGGCGAGGCGTGTGTGAAGAAGTACACCCTGCAGGTTAACATGATCTATTGAATAGCGGGTCCATGGATATGGACTTCTTGGATGCTTACATGGTACATAGACAACTTGAAGTGGATACTATAAAATGCTCAAGACAAGTGTGAGTGCTATGGATGGCTTTCTCGTAGGGAGACGGGAATGAATCCATAGTAGTGTATTGTGTGGGGATTGGTGGACTCGTGTGCGCCATATCACCTCAACGAAGTTCTGGTAGTCGTAGAACAGGATAGCCACAGTGTCAAAGCTGGCTTGCTGCAACTAAACCCCACATTACTCTCTTGATACAAGTGCATGTATGATAGGATCTGATGTAAGTCTTGCTGAGTACCTTTGTACTCATGGTGCTTTATTTATGTTTTTGCAGCGGAGACTTCGGTCTTACTAGTGTTCTCGTGGACTTCGACGAGTAGCTTGTACCTCAGCTACGATCTTGATCGGATGTTGTAGATAGCCGGGCTCTTGACCTTTTTCTTTTGTAGATGTCTGTGCCCGGACATGTAATGCTTCCGCCGTTGCTTGTATGCTCTGTATGATGGGTCCTGTGACCCTGTTTGCAATATATGTTATGATGGCTCTTCCGAGCCTTTATCTATATGAGTTGTTGAGTTATCTTTGTGATGCCAAGTTGTACATCACATACTTGCATGTTATGCGTACGTGTAATGTGTATTGCTATGTGTGGGATCTGACTATCTAGTTGTTTATCCTTAGTAGCCTTACTTACGGAAATGTCTCCTAGTGCTTCCATTGAGCCATGGTAGCTTACTCTTTGCTCCGAACACTTAGGCTGGCCGCATGTGTCCTTCTTCGTTCTGTATCTGTCCTTCGGGAAATGTCACGTGATGAATACCGAGTCCTGTTAGCCGCTTCTGCCGGTTCACGAGTCTGTTAGCCCAGTGCTACAGCCCGATTCACTCGTTGATGACCGACACGTTCGATCTTTGGGTCATGGATGCTGTCCTCGTAAGTTTGTGCCACTTTGGGTTTACGACTAGCCATGTCAGCCCGGGATCCTTATCATATGGATGCTAGCGACACTATCATATACGTGTGCCAAAAGGCGCAAACGGTCCCGGGCAAAGGTAAGGCGACACCCGTTGGGATACCGTGCGTGAGGCCGCAAGTGTTACATGCTAGATCGATGTGGCATTGAGTCGGGGTCCTGACAGCTTTGGTATCAAAGCCTGACTGCCTGTAGGATTACCAAGCCAAACTGGTCAAAGTTGAGTCTAGAAATTCTTTATTTATGTAAGGGAATTGATTGTGGGAAGGAACGTAAGGCTCTTTTTACTCCTTATACCTCATGGCCTTCTGATCTGAGTCATCATATCTTTCCTGCGGGGTTAAGGAACTAGGCTTTCTCTTACGTCTATCAGGATCACGTGTTACTACTCCGTAGTCCCATAGGATTGGTTGATCAGAGTCATACCCCAGTTTCGAGTACTTCCGGTGTAGCCTGTTTAGTACTATCTCAGAACCTTGAGTGATGATGTTGAGTATGTTACTACCCCATTTTAGCAGGATGTCTCATTCTGAGCATTTTACTGCCGTTATGCTGCTGGAATTGCCCTAGGAGTTCGAGAGTTACTAATTTCCTTGTCCTACATTCTATAGCCCATAGTTGATGCTGATTCCGCCTTTGGTTTCGTTCTCAGGATGTCATCAGCTAAGCGAAGTTCGGTTGCTCATAGCCAGAACCACGGAGATGGTAGGGATGAGGATCCTCCCGACCAGCCTTCGTTGACAGAGTTCATGTTAGAGATGGAGAGAAACAAGCGTGAGTCTAATCGCTTGTTAGCACGTATCGAGGAGAACACCGCACATCGGTTCAAAGGGTCTGCAACCATTCATGATTTCATTCGCTTGCACCCACCTACCTTTCATCATTCCATCGAGCCGCTCGATGCAGATGACTGGCTCCGTAGCATCACACACAAGCTCCGTTCGGCGAACGTAGCTGAATATGACAAGGTCACCTATGCTGCATATCACCTGGAAGGTCCTGCTAGTCTTTGGTGGCAGAACTATGAGGCTATGCTTCCAGCTGGTCAGATTCCTACCTGGAGAGATTTCACTGAGGCTTTTCACGAGCATCACATTCCTGAGGCCCTCATTGATCGCAAGAGAGAAGAGTTTTGAAGTTTCACCCAGGGTAAGATGGCTGTTGATGCTTATAGTAGAGAGTTTGAGAACCTTGCTCGTTATGCCACAGAAGAGGTGTCCACGGACGCCAAGAAGCAGGCTAGGTTCCGGAAGGGTCTCATCCCCAAGTTGCGTCGTGATCTCCACCTGCATCATTGTGATACATTCCAAGCTCTTGTGAACAAAGCCATCAATGCAGAGACAGCTCAGCTCACTTACGAGGAGTCTCGTAAGCACACCCGTGATTTGGGATCTTCCTCCGGTTCTAGTTCTCAGAAGCGCCGGATTTGGGTTCCAAACTCCGCTCTTCCTTCCAGATATTCACCAAGACCATCCTATGTGGTGCCTTCCCCAGCTCAGCCGTATGTTCCACCCAGGCCTACTGGTAGACCGCTTGTCAGTGCGGGTCCACGTCCAACTTCAGGGACTTTCTTCACATGTGGGAAGCCAGGACACTATGCACGTGACTGCTCTCAGACTAGCTATGCTCCACCCCAGCCCAAGAAGTCTGTTGGCTGTGTTAAGCCACCATGCAAGATGATCAGTGTCAAGTCAGCTCCCACTGAATGTGGATGTGTGCATCACGTCTCAGCTAGTAACGCTCATGATGATCCGGATGTCGTTCTTGGTACACTCCTTGTCAACTGTCATCCAGCATCGGTTCTATTCGATACTGGAGCGTCTCACTCCTTCATTTCTGAAAGCTATGCTAACTTGCACAACATGTCATTTTGTGATATGCCCTCTCCACTAGTCATTCAAACTCCTGGATCCAAATGGCAAACTTCTAGTGTAAGCCATGGTAACGAAATCCTTGTAGACAGACTTGTATTCCTTGCATCACTTATAGCCCTCAAGTCTCTGAGATATTAACATCATCTTGGGTATGGACTGGATGACAGCTCATTATGCCAAGATTGATTGTTACACCAGTCTGTTCAGCTTACACACCCATCGGCAAGATAGTCCTTTATCTCCACTAGAGTTGCAAGGCGTCGGCTCTATTCTCTTAATGCCAGCCCTCTTCCGGACCTTGAAGATATCCCGTAGTCCGTGACTTTCCGGATGTCTTTCAGAGGAACTGCCAGTGTTCCACAGCGAGAGATGTAGAGTTCGTCATAGATCTTATCCGAGAACCGCTCCAATCTCTAGGAGACCTTACAAGATGGCACCCTTAGAACTAGCCGAGCTTAAGAAACAACTTGATGAGTCCTTGCAAAAGGGTTTCATCCGTCCTAGTTCTTCTCCTTGGGCTTGCCCCATCCTCTTCGTCAAGAAGAAGGATGGTACGGACCGGATGGTTGTAGATTATCGTCCCGTTAATTTGGTCATGATAAAGAACAAATATCCGCTCCCCAGGATCAACGATCTGTATGATCAGCTCGCTGGATCCTCAGTCTTCTCCAAGATGGATTTGAGGTTAGGCTAGCACCAAATCAAAATCAGAAACGGGGACATTCCTAAGACGGCTTTTGTCACTCGTTACGGCCAAGACTGAGTACCTCGTCATGTCCTTTGGTCTAACCAATGCTCCAGCCACATTCTCCCGCTTGATGAACTCAATCTTCATGGAGTACTTAGATAAATTTGTCGTGGTTTATCTCGATGATATTCTTATTTACTCGAAGAACGAGGAAGAGCACGCCGAACATCTTAGACTTGTATTAGAAAAACTTTATGCCAAGTTCTCCAAGTGTGAATTTTGGTTGCCAGAAGTGACCTATCTGGGCCACGTGATATCTGGTAAGGGCATTGCTGTCAATCCCGAGAGAGTTAAGGCCATTCTCGATTGGACTCCACCTGAAACCGTTAAACAAGTTAGGAGTTTTCTTGGTCTAGCCAGCTATTGTCGCCGCTTTGTTGAAAACTTCTCCAAAGTAGCCAAACCCCTCACGGAACTTCTCAAGAAAGATAAAAAGTTTGAGTGGTCCCCACATGTGAGTACAGTTTTGAGAACCTAAAAGGCGCTGACTTCTGCTCCCATACTTGTGCCACGGTTTCACTAAAGACTTTGTTATCTACTGCGACGCCTCACGACAGGGACTAGGTTGCATTCTTATGCAAGATCGTCATGTGATTACCTATGCATCTCGACAGTTGCATCCACATGAGGAGAATTATCCTACACATGATCTAGAGCTTGCAGCCGTAGTCTATGCACTCAAGACCTTGCGACATTACCTTCTTGGTAAATGTTGCGAGATCTACTCCGATCACCAGAGTCTCAAGTATATCTTCACCCAACCAGATTTGAACCTTAGGCAAAGACGTTGGTTGGAGTTGATCTCAGATTATGATCTAGGGATTACCTACACCCCAGGCAAAGCTAATGTCATGGCTGATGCGCTAAGTCGTAAGTCCTATTGCAACAATCTCATGTTGCAGCAAGGCCAACCACTTCTCCATGAGGAATTCTGTAGGCTTAACCTTCACATTGCTCCTCACGGATTCCTTTCTACCTTGATGGTGAAACCTACTCTTGTAGATCATATCATAGAAGCCCAGAAGCATGATACAGGGATTACCCGGATCAAGAGAAACATTGCCAAGGGTGTTGCTTTGGTAGTTTCTCTATAGATGATCGAGTGTTGTATTCTTTGGGAATCGCTTTGGTGGTCCCCAAGAAGCAACATCTTCGACAACCGATCATAAAGAGGCGATGAATCCCTCTCACGATTCATCCCGTAGTATTAAGATGTATCGGGACCTCGCCAGAGGTTACGGTGGACTAGGATGAAGAGAGAAATCGCTGAGTTCATTGCTAAATGTGGCGTTTGTCGTCGCGTTAAGCAGAGCATCAAAGGCCTTTGGCACCCTTCACCTTTAGCTATTCACGAGTGGAAATGGGATAAAGTTGGTATGGACTTCATCACCGGCTTTCCCGGGACCAAGAGAGGGAATAATGCTATCTTCGTAGTCATTGATCGTCTATCCAAAGTGGCGCACTTCCTTCCTGCTCGAGAGAGATCACTTTGCTAGTCAGCTCGCGACTTATATATTCTCGAATAGTATCAATTCATGGTGTTCCACTAGAGATCAATTCAGACCGTGGTAGTCTTTTCACTTCTCATTTACGGAGAGTTTCCAAACGCCATGGGAACCCATCTTTCCTTGATGCCGCTTTCCACCCTCGATCGGTGGTCGGGTGGAGCAGGTCAATCAAATTCTCGAAGACATGCTCAGAGCTTGCGTTATCTCATTCAGTATGGATTGGGAGAAATGTCTTCCTTTTGCCGAGTTTACTTATAACAATAGCTATCAATCCAGCCTCAAGAAAGCTCCTTTTGAGATTCTGTATGGACGAAGATGTCGAACACCATTGAACTGGTCAGAAACCGGTGAAAGACAATTCTTTGGACCGTACATGATCCAGGAGGCAGAAGAGCAAGTTCGCATCATTCGTGAGAATTTGAAAACAGCCCAGTCTCGTCAAAAGAGCCAGTATGATCCTCATCATAAGGATATGACTTATGAAGTTGGCGACAAAGCTTACCTTCGGGTTACTCCTTTGAAGGGTACCCATCGTTTCGGTATCAAGGGCAAGTTGGCTCCTCGTTACATTGGTCCTTTTCGCATTCTCGCTAAACGAGGGGAGGTTGCCTACCAGTTGGAACTACCCCCACATCTTTCTCGAGTCCATGATGTCTTCCACGTCTCTCAACTCAGGCGTTGCTTCTCGGATCCTATCCGCGGAGTGGACCACGAAACGCTTGATCTCCAAGATAACCTCACATATCGAGAGTATCCAGTTCGCATTCTTGATCAGGCAGAGCGTGTCACCCGACGTCATAACATCAGTGGTCTCATCATTCCGAGAGAGAAGCTACTTGGGAGCGAGAAGATCGTCTTCGACTGGAGTACCCCACTTTCTTTCCGTCGACCCCTGAATCTCGGGACGAGATTCTTTCAAGTGGGGGCGAGTTGTCACATCCCTAGTTCTGGTATGCTCAAGGCTAGCTAGTCATGTGTGCATCATGTTTAAATTCCATTTAAATTTGAAATGGGGATTTGTAAAACCCTCAGAAATCATTTCTGGAAATGACCCAAATAAAAATTGCTCCAAAAAGGTCCAAGAAAATGTTCATATCTCTCTCTGAAAATATTGGGCAGAGATAAAAATCAACCAATATTTTTAGGAGCTCATAAATATTTATTTTGGGCATTTGGAATTAATGCAATAGTTATTTGCTTTGGATATATATTGTTATATATATAAAATGTTGTCCAAAAATTATGCCAGTAGTTGAGGAGCTCTGGAATAATTTCACTAGACCCTACAAAAATTGGCATAAGAAAATAAATTGACTTAGTATTATTTTACTAAATCAAAACAAATGTCAGAAAATAGAAAACAGAAAACAAAAGAAAGGGAAAAGCTTACCTGGCGCTTACCTACGGCCATCAGGCGCCTCAGCTGGCCCAGTGGCGCGGCCCACTGGCCCAACCGCCAACCGTCGTCCTCCTGGCGGCAGCGAAGAAAGCAGGGCACGCTTGTATTTGGCCAAGGCCCACCGTCCGGCGAGCCACGTTCCCGCCACCTCCTGCTTCCCCCTCTCGCCATCGACGCGCCCCGAGCGCCGCCACGCCCGCCCGACCGCTCTCACTCTCCCCCTGCTCTCTCCCTCGCCTTTTCCCCACCTCACCGAACGCTGCCGTCGCCGCCGCACGCCGTTGCCGTAGCCACCGCCTCCCCCTCGCCTCTCCGAGACGCACAGGAGCTTTCCGCCGAGCCACGCAAGCCGGGACGCCCCGTGGAGCCGTCACCGCCGTCTTTCCCAACCCCGGCCGCCCGAGATCGCCGGCGCCCGTCCGTCGTCTCCGACCCTTCCCCGAGCTCGCTGAAGACGCCACCGGAACCGCAGTGAGCTCCTGCCCCGTCCCCCTCTCTCCGTTTCTCCGTTCTCGCGCCGTAGCTCCCGTTCCCCACCACAGCCGTAGCTCCTCGCCGCCGGCCATGTCGCCACCGCAGCCACACCATCGGCACACGCATACCGAGCACGCCATCATGGTCATCACGTCTCCAGAGGCGAACGCGACCAACCCGGCCCATGCCGTGCACCGCAGCGCTTCTCCCCTCCTCGCCCGAACTCCGATCGCCGCCCAAGTGGTCGCCGCCCGGCGATATAGGCCGTCTCGGTGAAACGGAGGGCACCTCTGAATCTTGTAGCGAGCCTGGCTTCGTAGGTGCTCTCCGCCGCGCGATTGGTCGCCGGAGCGACGATTCCGCAGCCCGCCGCCGCGTTTGGCCTCGCCGGCGTCGAGTCGCCGGCGGGTTTGACTCTGTTGACCAGGGGTTTGACCTCCCCTGGGTCGCTGACAAGTGGGCCCAGGCCCCAGCTAATTCTAGTTTAGTTTTTAATTAAGTTTAATTAACTTCATTGACAATTTAGTTAGGAGTAGTTTAACACTAATTAACTTAGATTAGTTAGTTAGTCACTGACGTGTGGAGCCCGCACGTCAGGTTTGACCTGGTCAGCGCCGTTGACTGCTGACGCAGTGCTGACGTCATGCTGATGCAATTATTTATTTTCTGGAATTATTTTAAAACAGGAAATCCCAGAAAATATTCAAAACTTCAAAAATTCATATCAATTCAACCGTAACTCAGATTGAAATAATTTATATATGAAAAATTATCAGAAAAATGCAATCTATCCATCTGTACCAGTTTTATGCATGAAAAACCAAGTTATACCTGCTGTACAAGTGAAACACTATAATAGCTTATATAAAGAGCTTATTTTGGAGATGCATTTGAACCTCTGGTTCAAATGGACTTCAAACCAAATGAATACTAGTTGCATTAGCTCAAACAGCATCACATCTACATGCCATGATCATGCATCATATTGTTGCATATGCTTGTGTTTTGATTGTTGGCACCGTTCCTTCTCGATAGGTCCTGCTCCGGAGAGTGCTCGAGAGTACTGTCTATGAAGCGATGCCTTCCTTGTTGATCTACCAGCAAGCAAACCCCTTGTTCATTCGATACAATCCTACTCTCTCGCTCCTGCTCTCGCTTATTGCATTAGGACAACAACGATTCATCTGCTACTTTGTGCTGCGGTAGTTGAACCCATTCCTCTGCATGACTGTCATTGCCACGATAAATAGTTGAAACCCACTAGCATGTGTAGGAGTTGATTGAGCCCATGTTTTGTTCCTACCATGCTATGCCTGCTATTGCTTAGAGTTGTGTCAGTCCGATTCATCGGGAATGAATTGGAGTGTTCTGATATGTTCTAATCTTTGAGAGTGAAGTGTGTGAACACGATTTGGTAAAGGTAGCGGTGAGAGGCCATGTAGGAGTACATGGTGGGTTGTCTCACTGGAACCGTCCTTAAGCACTGAGTTCTGTGTATGTCATCCAATGACTCGATACTACCACACATTGGGTTCCGGTAACTCGACCCCTCTCGACTTATTAACCAACTTGATCTCTGTCTAGGAGTCGCAACTAGTTTCTGGTGTTTGTAGGTAGTGTTAGTAGTCTACCAAGTGGCACCCGGCCAGGTGGGCTTGGGACAGACTAGGCACAGTGGCACGGTGTACCAAGTGGCACCCGGATGGTGGGCTTGGGAACCCTGTTCACATCATTTGGGGCCGTGAGCGACACCCCGGCCGGATCTCCTTACGGATGGAACCCGAATAGGCGATAAACCTGGGCTAGAGTCTTGTGTGGTTAGTCAGGTCGTGGCCGACTCCCTCGCCAGGCTTCCGCTTGAAGGTAGCCGAGATACACGACGTGTACATGGTGGTAAGTGGCGAGAGCGTGTGTGAAGAAGTACACCCTGCAGGTTAACATGATCTATTCGAATAGCGGGTCCATGGATATGGACTTCTTGGATGCTTACATGGTACATAGACAACTTGAAGTGGATACTATAAAATGCTCAAGACAAGTGTGAGTGCTATGGATGGCTTTCTCGTAGGGAGACGGGAATGAATCCATAGTAGTGTATTGTGTGGGGATTGGTGGACTCGTGTGCGCCATATCACCTCAACGAAGTTCTGGTAGTCGTAGAACAGGATAGCCACAGTGTCAAAGCTGGCTTGCTGCAACTAAACCCCACATTACTCTCTTGATACAAGTGCATGTATGATAGGATCGATGTAAGTCTTCTGAGTACCTTTGTACTCATGGTGCTTTATTTATGTTTTTGCAAATGAGACTTGGTCTTACTAGTGTTCTCGTGGACTTGACGAGTAGCTTGTACCTCAGCTACGATCTTGATCGGATGTTGTAGATAGCCGAGCTCTTGACCTTTTTCTTTTGTAGATGTCCGTACCCGGACATGTAATGCTTCCGCTGTTGCTTGTATGCTCTGTATGATGGGTCTGTGACCCTGCTTGCAATATATGTTATGATGGCTCTTCCGAGCCTTTATCTATATGAGTTGTTGAGTTATCTTTGTGATGCCAAGTTGTACATCACATACTTGCATGTTATGCGTCGTGTAATGTGTATTGCTATGTGTGGGATCGACTATCTAGTTGTTTATCCTTAGTAGCCTTACTTACCGGAAATGTCTCCTAGTGCTTCCATCGAGCCATGGTAGCTTGCTCTTGCTCCGAACACTTAGGCTGGCCGCATGTGTCCTTCTTCGTTCTGTGTCGTCCTTCGGGAAATGTCACGTGATGAATACCGAATCTTGTTAGCGCTACAGCCCGGTTCACGAGTCTGTTAGCCAAAGCTACAGCCTGGATTCACTCGTGATGACCGACACGTTCGATCTTTGGGTCATGGATGCTGTCCTGTAAGTTTGTGCCACTTTGGGTTTACGACTAGCCATGTCAGCCCGGGCTCCTTATCATATCGATTCTAGCGACACTATCATATACGTGTGCCAAAAGGCGCAAACGGTCCCGGGCAAAGGTAAGGCGACACCCGTTGGGATACCGTGCGTGAGGCCGCAAAGTGATATGAGGTGTTACATGCTAGATCGATGTGGCATTGAGTCGGGGTCCTGACACAGAGATCGTGTTCCCCTTATTCCGGGATTCTCATCAATACTTGTGTGGGTAACCCAACCGTTCCCGTCGCCACGCCTCCTCTATCGGAGGCGAATCCCAAACGGTCACGGAGACGGCTCTTGGTATTTCGTCCCCTTTATAAGAGGACCAAGGCTCGTCCTTGTTCTTCAATCTCGCATCGAATCTCTTCCCCGCTCCTAGTTCCAACACCCAGAGCCTTAGATTCGAGCGCTTCGTATCCTCAACCATGTCCGGCTCCGACCTCCAGGGCCGGTGGATGCCCTCCTCCGTCACGGAGGAGGACATAATGAAGTTACGTGAAGCCAAGCACCGCCTCGAGGTTTCAAGACAGGTTGCCTGCCCAAGGGCAGGCCGTGCCCGCCCCCGAGCCCGGTGAATACGTCGTCTTCGTATCCCACCTTCGTCGGGGTTTAGGCTTCCCGACGGACCCCTTCGTGAGAGGGCTCCTATTCTACTATGGGCTGGACTTTCTCGACTTGGCTCCGGAGTCCATCCTCCATATCTCCGCATTCATTATCATCTGCGAAGCCTTCCTCCGCGTCACTCCCCACTTCGGCCTGTGGCTGAAGACCTTCAAGGTGGAGCCAAAGATGATCGGGGTGTCAAGCGGAGTCTTGCGGGCGACCATAAGCAAAAGGCCGATGCCCGTGGCCTGAGGGCTCCTTCAAGAGGAACTCGGATCGTGGCAGCAGGAGTGGTTCTATATCACCGCTCCAAATGGCAGCGAGCAAAAGCCGCCGCCTTCATTCCGCCGGGACCTCCACGCCAGCCTAATGTCGTGGGTCAACCAAGGCTCAATTGGGGCCGTCCAAGACGTGCCCTCACCGCAGGCCGGATTCGAGACCTCCAAGCGAGGGAGATCAACTGATCAAGGTGATGCAAAGTTATGCTAATCGAGCATCTTCTTCCTGCAAACGCCGTCCTCTCCGTCTATGGGAGTTCAACCCGGAGGACCACGGATTCTCCAACACTTTATGGGTGCGGCACCGTGGAGATGTACAAGTTATTCTTGGACCGCAGTGGCGTGTCCGGTTTAGCCGAGGACGCAGCCTAAGCTGCAATCGCCCGGATACTCAGGTAAATAGCTCAGAGTCCGGACATTCTGTTTATGTGCCTTTCTAGAGTTCGCCTCCTGACCCCTTGTTCTTTACGGGAACAGGTGGCGCGATCAAGGCTGATAAGGTGTCCGG
Organism: Aegilops speltoides; assembly: GCA_021437245.1. Taxonomy (NCBI): domain Eukaryota; kingdom Viridiplantae; phylum Streptophyta; class Magnoliopsida; order Poales; family Poaceae; genus Aegilops; species Aegilops speltoides. The sequence goes on along the minus strand of CM038142.1, from coordinate 281,403,252 downwards.
CCCCCCTCCTAGAGACCGCACTGGAGCCCGTGCTGGTCAGAATGTTGGAGGTCGTACCCACAGAAGGGGGCGAAGGGGAAAACAGAGGAGCTAATATTTCGCCCAAAGGGGCGCCTGAAGAGGGGGGAATCAAGAACCCCTCCCTCCAGGGGGAGAAGAGGACCGCCTCCGAAGATTCGGAGACCAAAGCCCCTAAGCGCGGGAAGAGATCTTCACAGGGGGGTCCGGCATCCGGAGAGAATCCGGACGCACAATCATCGCCAAAGGATCAGCCCTCCAGCGAGCCGTGAGTATGAAAAAGGGAATTAATTAGTAAGGAAATGCCTTCATTTGTGCTTCTATGGGTGACCGAAACATTTATGTTGCAGTTCGGATCTGCAGCCTTCTCATATGAGTTCGTCTTCGGGAGACCTTCTTCCGGAGATGATGGAGAGTGATACGCCTCCGTCTGCAGCGCCGTCAGATAAGGCGGGTGAGCCTGAAGTATCGTCACGAAGGGTATCCCCGAGTCCGGAGGGGCCAGAGAGTTCGGCACCCACTAGTATCCGGCCGGGAGAACTAAAGAATCTGCTTGAGAGGGCATCCATTTCAGAAGATCACCGTGCGTTGATGCGTATGGTGATTGGAAGGATTTCGTCCGCCGAGAGCGGATTGAGCAATGCCGCCATGAGTTTGCTGGCGGGATTTGAGGTATGCGATAATGACGCATCCATTTGTCTTTTAACAGTTTCGCACATAAAAATGCGCCTTGTATAGATAGTAGCCCCTGAGACTCAGTAGGTTGTCGAAAACGACAGCGTACCGAGGATCGAAATCTAAAGTAATGAATTCCATCGTTCCTATGCAGGGGGCCGATAGTCCGGGGGCTAGCCAGACTAGTGAGTTTGCCGAGCTGAGTCGGCAACTTGACATGGCGGATGCGGACATCGCACTTGTCAACCGACGACTTGACGAGTCGCAAGGTAAATGAGTTCTCCGTAGTCTCTTTATTTAAGGGGATCGAAGCCCTCCTCTGATAAATTATATGCTGTTGTACAGACGGTGCTGCTGCGGAGAGCCTTCGGGCTGAACTTGCTCGAGCTAAGGAGCAAGCCCGAAGGAGTGACGCGCTGCCTCAAGCGCCGAGGAGTTGAAAGCCGAAGGGCTGCGCCTTTGCCGCTAAGCAGGGCGGAGGTGGCCAGAATTGGCCATGAAAGTAAAGGATGCTGCCGACCACAATGAGGCTCTTGAAAAGGAGCGCTTATCGGAGCGGGAAGACTGAAGAAGGCCACCGCGAAGCCAAGGATGCCCGCTATGCAATCGGGCTATGAGGGAGGAACTGCGCCAAGCCGGAGATATCGTGGCTGGCAAGCCTTTTTCTTTCTCGTCGCCGTTTATGGATGGAAAGTATGCTCAATTTGAGCGGTTTGTGGAGTCCGGAGGATCCGTATATGGACTTAGCTGCAAGTCACGGTGATCTTTATTAAGCACTTCCGAGCCGGGAGGATCACAAGATGGAAGAGCTATCTTGGTCTCAATTCCATAGTCCGGGCCGCTCACTTTCGTTATGATGGTTGGCGAATGGGCGAACTAAATAGATTGTCCGGACTTGCCATGGTGACATCGTGGCTCATGTCCGGCGAGAGGCCCAAGGCGACGAGCTACTTGACTTCTGCAGCAATTCCTTGGGCGGTGCCGCATATAAAGGAGATGAAGCGGTCGGCTGCGCCGGCGCGGATGGTTCTTGCCCGTATGAAGGCGCACTGTCCGGAGATGGATGCCACCGCTGTTGCCGCCCAGGATTCGGATGAAAACCGGCTCCCCGCCGAGCACTATTTCGGGGAAGTTATGCGTGGCGCTCGTGCAATAGAGTCGCAGTGCTCGAAAAATGTCACGTTCAAATGAACGTATTAGCTTGTAAAACGATGATTATGTTATAACTGCTTTTTTATACTTGTGCGTCCCAAGTAGTAAAACTTCTCTGTCGCGGCCGTTTATGTATACATTTGTATAACTTGAAAGATTGCGGTCTTGACTTCAGCCCCCACGCATGCGAGTGCGGGGTGTTCGCAAAAATAGCGCGTTTTCACACTTAATCCGGCGTCTCGGTCTGTTTAAGGAGGTGGTAGCATAGTGAACTAGGCAATCCGGACTATAATGCTTTATCACTTTCACTTAGCGATGGAGCTCGAGGTGGGGCTACGATATAGCCCTGTGGCACCGCACATCTCGAATTCGAGTGCGTATGTGCTGACGGAAACAGTCCTTCGTCAAAGCGAAATTCTAAACATTCCGGTAGTCGATCGAGTGGTTGACCGGTCTCTCGTTTGTATCATAATGATCGATTTTCGGCTTTCTCTCTTGAGGTGCTCGCCCGGCCGGCTGGGCACAATCGATAGTTCTCCGTGCCTCATTAGCGGTGATACGGAATGTAAGGCAGCAAAACACGAGGCGGACAAACCCAACATTTGACCAAAGACATGATTCGAGCTGATGCATATAATGCCTAACTTTCGAGGCGCGAACACTCCCTAAGGTGTTCGGTCTTTATAATAATGGGAAGAGATGCCCTAAGCCCCTAGTGTCGAATGCGGGCATGGTCTTCGACGCGCCGATGCCAAAGCGTCGAGCTCGCTTTGGCTATAGAAAGAAACCAAGGAGAATAACAACAAGAGACATAAAAAGGTTTACGCAGGTCTTAATCTGAAAACAATCCTCACAATGGGTCCCTCTGCGTCTGCTTTGTGTCTCCGTTGTGCCGTTTATTCTGGACGGGCATGCACGTTGTTCATCTGTAAAAAGAGGGGAACGTTTAGTTTGAAAATAAATCGTGCGAAAAATATGTGAAAAAGAAGAAATATAAATAATTAAAGCGGGGTTTGTATGAACCCGCGGTTGTTTATCTTGCAGCAGCCCTGTGAAGAGGTATGCGGCTAGGGAGCCCCTAACTTTCTTGAGGCGGATTCGTCTATCCGAGTCAAGGTCTGAAGTGACCCACGATCAAATGGCGCCACGCGGACCGGGCATCTTGAGAGCAAGAGACGCGTAATGCGGTATGGCGTTGAAGCGGACAAAAGCCTTTCGACCCAAGAGTGCTTGATATTCACCTTTAAATGGGACGATGTGAAAAATTAATTTTTCGCGTCGAAAATTGTTCGGCGATCCGAACACGACTTCTAGCAATATAGAGCCTGTGCACATGGCGTAAGGGCCTGACGTCGCTCCTTTGAAGGAAGTGCGGCTGTGTCGGATTTTGGTAGGGTCTATCCCCATCCTACGGATTGTGTTTGAATATAGCAGGTTTAAGTCACTGCCTCCGTCCATTAGGACGTTAGTGAATTGTAATCCGTCTATTATGGGATTCAATATCGAAGTCCGTCCCGTGTTTGAGCAACGCTCGAGTAGTCGGTGGTCGAAAGTGATTGGCTTTGATATCCAATCTCTATGGTTTGCTGGTTTGGACATGCGAAGCTCTTTTAGGAAGTGCCTCATTGTTTTCCGTATTATCACATTAAGTGAGTTCTTGTTTTGACCTCTTGTGGGTAAGTCTTTTGTTTTCGGTGCTATCTTTGGTGGGGTTTATCTTCTTAAGCTTGATCGTCGAGCCCTTGTGTTCGGCATTTAGTTGGCGGACTGTTTGAAAACCCAACAATCCTGTGGGTGTGATTTGCGAGCCTTAGAACTCTTGTGGATTTGACATATCCGACCCAAAATCTTGTTTAAGTTGGACAATTAAATCCTTGTCATCCTTGAGAGGCTGTGTTACATTGTTGGGTCATGAGCTTTTGAATCCGGCGTTGTTGCCGTGCTCTTTGGGCTTTTCTCTTTATTCGGCGCTGCTCTTTTCTGCGCCGTGATTTTCCGTTCCATCCCTTATCTCGGATGTACTTGGGTCGCATGGTGCTGCATCTTGCTAGCTGCTATCTTCCCCGCACGAAGCGGGTCATGAGGCTTGTTAGTGCGGACATTGTCCTCGGTTTCTCTTGACCGAGGTGCACAGCAAGCCATTCGTCTCGGACATTATGCTTGAAAGCTGCTAAGGCTTGGCGTCCGGACGATCAACTATTTGGTTCTTTTGGTAAGGAACCTGTTCGAAATTTCATGCTGACTCTCCGGCTGTTGAGTTATATGACTTAGATCATCTCAGCATCCGGAGGGCGGACGTAAGTTCCTTGAAAATTTGCTCTAAACGCATCCTCAAGCTCTTCCCAACTTTCAGCAGTGTTTTACGGGAGGCTTTTAAGCCAATGACAGGCTGGCCCTTTGAGCTTGAGGGTAGGTATTTTATGGTGTGGAGATCGTCTCCTCGGCCAAGTGTATGTGCGGTATATAATCTTCTATCCGGACTCGGGTGCATTGTTCTATCGTAGGCCTCTATGTTTATGGGTTTAAACCCCTTTGGAATTCATGGTCCAAGACCTCATCGGTGAAACATGGTGGGTGTCGGCGCCCTATATTTGTGTGTGCCGCTATCATCCGGTACTTGACGTGTTGCCTTGCTTCTTGGGGCCTTCTCCTTTGGCCCGTAGATGGACTGGCTGGGCCATCTATCCTTCCGAGTTCGTTGGTTGGTTTATGTGTGGCGCCATTGTCCGAATTTGGCCTATCATCGGCCGTCTATCCAACCAGCAGCCTTTATTTTTGGGCGGTGGAGGCTCTCGGCCTCCTCGTCGAATCTGTAGTAGCTTGCGCTTGAGGTAGCTCTTTGATTGGTGGCCATTGCCGTACTTATCTGCGGTTTTGAGCACTTTGCTCCATCTTGTTCTTAGTGTGTCTTCCGCTGTATTGAGCCTCCGTTTTCCTTCTTCAGGCTTTTTGCAGTACTGACGAGTCTTTTCCGAAGGTTCTTGCTCTCCGTCGGCGTGTCCGGTATGAGGTCGTCCGGGCTGTTGTTTTTGCCGGCTTGGACTGATTTATCGACTCGTCATGCTCGGACGATTGCTTATCTGCATGTTAAATGCGTTAAACTTGTGAGCCCTGCCGTATTCGGGCTCCTTGGGAGCGTTATTATCGTCGAGCGGACTTAGGGCGGCGCTTTCTTGCCGTTTGGTCTTTGTCGGCGGGGTCATCTTCTGCCACGCCGTTGGTCCTTGTTATCGCTCTCCTTTGGGGTGTCCACCATATATATGTCATGTGACGAGTAGTCCTCCATGCCTTATAGGCTCTGTTTCTTGTTCGTCTCAAAGATTGTCGTCTATTCCGTCAATGTCTTGAGTCATAGTCTAGCATGTCGGTTAGGTAAATCGGCAGTGGCTACAAAGTGGGTGGTGGGTGGGCTCTAAATTTCTTCGTCGTCTGTACCCCAACCATCACAGCCACAGTCCGGCCAAGACTCTCCGATAACGAGAGGTGCCTTAATGAATTCGGATATCGCCAAAAGCGAGTATTGGAAGATGTCCGTGGCGGTGAATTCCATAACGGCGCCCAATCCGGATCGATTGGTAGAGCGCGGGAGGTTGAGTCCGGAGAGTCGGCGCCTCGGAATCACGAGTTTCGCAGGGGACAAGATTAGTGTTTGGCTCCATCACCGTGGATGTTGAAGCCCCCAGGGTGGCGTCTATCCACCGGCCCTCGATCTGGGCGATCGGCTCTGGGCTAATGGCCGAAGCGGACCCATGTGCGGCCACCAAGGCACTGTTCGGTGGCAGAGCTAGATCATGCCCGTCGTCACAGTGTGGCGCGCTTGGCTGTGGCTCGAGTCCGTCGAAGATCAAGTCTCCGCGGATATCGGCCGTGAAGTTTAAGCTTCCAGATCAGACCTGACGGCCAGGGGCGTAGCTTTCGATCTGCTCCAGATGGCCAAGTGAATTGGCCCGCAGGGCGAAGCCGCCGAACACGAAGATCTGTTCAGGGAGAAAAGTCTCACCCTGGACAGCATTGCTGGTTGAAGATGCCATCAAGCCTATCGGTGACGACACAGAGGAACTCTCAATGAAAGCACCAATGTCGGTGTCAAAACCGGCGGATCTCGGATAGGGGGTCCCGAACTGTGCGTCTACGCGGATGGTAACAAGAGACGAGGGACACGATGTTTTTACCTAGGTTCGGGCCCTCTTGATGAAGGTAAAACCCTACGTCCTGCTTGATTAATATTGATGATATGGGTAGTGCAAGAGTGGATCTACCACGAGATCAAGGAGGCTAAACCCTAGAAGCTAGCCTATGGTATGACTGTTGTAATGTATGTTGTCCTATGGACTAAAGCCCTCCAGTTTATATAGACACCAGAGGAGGCTAGGGTTACACAGAGTCGGTTACAATGGTAGGAGATCTACATATACATATTGCCAAGCTTGCCTTCCACGCCAAGGAAAGTCCCATCCGGACACGGGACGGAGTCTTCAATCTTGTATCTTCGTAGTCTTGGAGTCCGGCGGGTAATGATAGTCCGGCTGTCCGGACACCCCCTAGTCCAGGACTCCCTCAGTCTCCAAACCCTCACAAACTTTCCGGGGGTAATCATAAAGAACGATTCCTCTTCGAATGACTCCTACCGCCTAGCAGCCTCCAACCTCCAAGAGTAACACGGACAATGGGTAAAAGCTCAAGACTTGCTCAAATCACGAATTCCTTTGGTTCAAAGAAGGGGAAGGAGTGGATCTATCACTTGGGTGGACAACTTCTCTCAAATGCTCTCAAATCCCTTAGGGATCTAAGATTTGGTGTTGGAGAGTGGGAGAGAGAGAGTGAAGATGTGTTCTTGAGGATTCTTGAAGTGAATTGTCAACCCTCACGGGATAGGAGAGAGATATTTATAGTATGCCTCAATAACTGGTTGTTGGAGCCCAAAACAACACAGAAGCGCCGGGCGTCCGATGCACAACGGACGACCGAGGGCATGACAGACATCGGACGGGCATGACAGACATCGGACGTCTAATAGGGACCATACGTCTGATGTTTTCGCACGGCCTAGTGGGTACCGGACGACCGGAGGATCCGGACGACCGATGTTTAGGCTCTGTGGAGAAAGTACCGGACGAAGGAGGGCTCTGCAGACAACGGACATCCGACAGGGACCGGACAACTGAAGTTTTGGTTCTGGATCGGATTGCCGAACGTCTGGTGCACAGCGAATGACCAATGTTTTGGCTCTGTATGAAGAGGTCGGACGTCCGGTGAGTACCGATCGTCCGACAGAGATGAAGATCAGACACTGACTTTGAAGAAGTTGTTTGAGCAAGACTTTAGCAATAACCCATGTTCCCCTCTTAATAGTGCGGGATCCTATACTCAAGAATAAACATAAAGATAGTCTTGTTTCTTCGCTCTTGATGAGGTTAAACATTTCCTAAGTCATAATCCACACACATAATTGATTCCGAGGGGACTAAAACCTGAGATATACTTGACAAACTTTGTTAGTCCCCTATGAGTATATTGTCATCAACATCAAAATAATATTTAGGGCATAATTGCACTTTCAATCTCCCCCTTTTTGGTAGTTGACGACAATATAGTCATAGCACAACAGAAATCAAGTTGCTCTATGCTTTAAGGCACATTTATTTAAGAGCTCCCCCTCTCAACCATAATTATTGCAACATTATATTGAGATCTCTCCCTCTCAGAGACAACCAATCTAGAATATATGAGCAAAATATCACAAGAACCAAATAAAACCATCATCATATAAGCACAACCTCATAATATCATAATATCTCAACATTCATAGAACATAGAGGTTCAATAAGTTTAACATCACATCATAAGGCATAGATATAAAGTCATACACCCACTCAAGGTAAATGTTTCAACATAAGAGCAACATGAATAGAAAGCTAGAACTAGTTCTCCCCCTTGGCAACAACTACCTAAAAAGGGACAGAGAGAACCCTCAGACAATCACATGTCATCATCATCATCATTTGGAGCTCCACTCCCACCAGCTTTGTCAAGGAAATCAGCCCACTCAGGCCCTGAAGGAAAACCGAAGTCAGAAGGAGGAGCAGCTGGGAGGCGCTCATCCTCACTCACATTAGTAGCCCCAGAGTCACGGAGACGAGACTTCAAGGCATTCTTGGAAGTGATCAAGCGAGTGACAACATCATGGTTGTGTGTGCAGTTGAAGGAGAAGGCCTTCATCATGGAAGAGTGAGCCTTGCCGATAAAGCGAGCAAAACACCCAAAGGGCGCCGAGCTGGCATGAGCAGGATGGGAACTAGCGGTAGACCTATGATCAGGAGCAGACTTGGAGGAACCTTTGGGAGCAAAATCATTGGCCATGTGAGGAGGAATAATCCACTTCTCATGCAGATGGGTGCGTACAAGGGAGAAGGGAGCCACACTCTCAATAAGAGCCTAAATGAATGGAGCATGAGGAAAGGCACGCTTATACTGAAAAGCTAGCAAGTCGAACTTCATGCCAAAGGAAATGAGGAATATTAATCTTGCCTTTGGGAGACCCATAGAGAAGAGACATGAGATCAATGCAAACCTTTGTCACCCATCTTAGGATAGATGGTGAGAATGATGCATTGATAGATGATGTAGTATGGAGTTCTCCAAATAGAAACTTGATTCAGATCCTTCAGCTTTTCCTCCTCAGTTAGTTCATCAATTCCCTTTAGGAGATAGCCACACGCCACAACCCCTTTGGATTTGTGATTTGGATCATCTTTATGCATCTTGAATCCGGTGTCTGGAAACCCAAGAGCATCGACAAATTGAGCATAAGTGGCGGTGAGCTCGGTGTCGGAGGTCATCCAACACTACTGTAGGATGGTGCTAACGCGACACTATGATCAGAGACCCTTCGAGAAACTGTGTGTGGTGCAATAATCGCAAACCATGGTGTCAGAGAATCGTCAAAAATATCCAAAACGTTTGCGATGACCGATGCATCAAACACGGTTCCGATTTTAGTTGCATGTGCGATGCAGGGCATATGGTTGATCCAGCAGAACTGTTTGCGATGCGGAAGAACAACAGAAACAAGCTGCCATATCAATGTGTGTGCGATATACTGCATATAGTTCCCTCCGATGAACTGTGTGCTATTAGGGAATACAACAGAAATGGTCAGCCAGATCAAGGTGTGTGTGATATACGGCATACGGTTCACTCGGACAAACTGTTTTCGATTACGCAAGAGAACGGAAACGGTTCATCTTAACAAGATGTGTGTGATATGCGGCATTTGCGATTAGCCAAAAGAACACAAACAATTCGTGTAAACCAGATGTGTGTGATACGCAGCAAACAGCCCACTCAGATGAACTGTTTGCGATGAGAAATTATAACACAAATGGTTACTATAGTAAGTTTGTGTGCTATTCTGTTCGGACAAAAAAATTTGAAAAATGCAAACTAGTTGCTTGCGTATAAACAATTATCAAAAAGTAACGAGGTAGACCTTCTTCAAGCCAATCAACATGTGTTCAGAAAACAAAAAATGTCAAAAATTACAAAACAAAGACCTTTGTATTAACAAGATGGGATGGATCAGTACAAAGGTTTATAATACAAAGGTGTATAATAAACCTTTGCAGTTGCCCTTCCAACTAGTTAATATTGAGTCCACTTCCCATCCAGTCACCCATCTCATGACTACTCCAGCCTCAGCACAATTAACTTGGGAGTTCTGTTAGATGAGCTATCGGTAGGGAAGCTGGTCCTTGCTGCTGTACATCCCTCTTTGCAGCCTTTATTGCACAACACAATGGAAACGGTTCAACTGAACAATATGTTTGTGATACGCGGCAAACAGGTCCGGGATAAGAAATGTGTGCGAAGACCAATACTAACACAGATGGTTGCTGCTAATAAGTCGTGTGATTTGCTCTGTCTACAAAAAAAACATGTAATAAACATCCAATTACATAAGTGACTATATAGATCATTCGCACACACCTCAATAAACAATTGCATGCATTCTAAAGTAGGAGAAATGATCGTCTAGTCATCTACTTCTTGTGACGCTCCCGCCACTGCTCTGTGGCTCGATCCCTTGGCTGGGTCATGAATAAGACAGTTCCTCATGTCAACGATCCGCATGTACATCTCGTAGCTTGTGCAAGTGTCCTTGGCCGCGTACTTGACGTGTTTTTCATCCAGTCTCTGATGCCAAACATTGTGCCAGGTGTCCTTGTCCTTCTTGCTCTCACCCTTCATCTTCATGTAGTAGGGGTCGATGATGGCTGAGGCGAGGTCAACCAAGGAGTTCAGTTTGTTCTTGGCGCTACCCTAGACCTTGTAGTGGTCCTGGATGTTGACAAGATTCGAGCATTTCAAGCCCGAAACCTTGAGCACTTTTAGATCGTTGGTGGTGTCCACCGCAGCAAACTTGTAGTCGGAGCTATTGATAAAACTGGAGAAACGCTCGCAAGTCCTTGTGGCCAGGTGGTAGTGGTAGACGAGGACGTCATGTCGCACGCACAACTGGGCGACAACAACCTTCTGATCATGCCCAGCACGACCGATGGTGTATTCGAGGTCGAAGTCGGCCACTTGGTACTTGTCCTCGGCAAGGAACTGCTCCATAGTTTGGATGGAGCTCTCCACCGACACCAGATCGTTCATGTACACCATCTAGAGAGCCTTCCCCCTCACGTGGGTCTCCACTACGTGATGCGTGGTGAACTGCCCACCGTTGTCGTCGTCGGCCGCTAGGAGCGCCATTAGAGCCACAGGGATCACCATTGGAAGCGCTGGATGTCCTCTTTGTATGTGTCATCGTGGAGGTGCTTATAGTGTCGTGTGACGCGAGAGAAGAAGGTAAATGGCCGCAGGAATAAATGGGGCCGGCGGCCTGGATTCTCGGTGCATCTGCATGGCAATTTTTGCATCAGGTAACTACATTGTGGAGCAGGCGTGGGCGCTGGCATGTACACGAGCTCGCATGGGTCCACAGAGACCTCGGTGACGCCCGCGACTTCCAGCTCTGCAATAGTGCTCGGTGACCAGCCCGTTAATGCTACAGGGATGGTCGCTGGCGCGGGTACGGGGATGTGAGCTGGGATGGGAGCGGGGGCAGCAACAGTCGCGGACAACTCGTTCTAGGCCATGTCTATGATGCCCCATTCCTCCTTATTTTCTATCTCCTCCGGCTCGGAGTCGACTTCACCAAACTTGAACACTAGTCCCAGATGATCCTTCTGTGCCATGGCGTTGGTGGAGGTCTACGGGACGAAGGGGAATGGGAGGTGAACAGTAAGGCCGCCCGTATTAAGCAGCGGCTCGACCACCATTAATGGAGTGGAAGGAGGGCGGCCATGGAAGTCAAAGGGCTCGATTACCAGTGAGCCTGCGCAGCTTACAGCTCGGACGCTTCCCGGTGAGCCTGCGCATTGGAGGATAGCTTGCACGCCTCTCGGTCAGCCTGCGCACAGGACTACGCTTGCACGCCTCCCATTCAGTCAAGCAGCTGTCTGCACGACACCTCCTATAGCCATTAGAACGAAGACACGTAGCGTCACGTGAATGGTTAACATAACGCACAAGATTTGAATTATACAAACGTTTGCGAGGTTAGAGTGGCAGCTATTTGTTTGAAAATGCCTTTGTTGGCTGTTATTCGAGTGCTTCTTCTCTCAAAATGGACACGAAAAATACCACAGCATGTCAGGTGCCATTCCATAATAGCATGCCAAGTTTCATGAATTTCACATGAGTATTGGATTTGCTATAATTTAAAAACAAAGTATCTCAATGTTTTGCCGGCAATCAACAATGCCCTAGTGTTTGAAATTCATTCCCATTTCTTGCATGGGTCCTAAGCATGCACCCAAGGACAAAGATTTGATTTTTCAACCAATTTATATGCACTGGAGCATGTGCATGTAGTTCAAATTTGAATTATGCACATAAAATGCCTAGAAAACCCAGTTAATGTATAAAAATGTCCAAACAAACCCTGAAAAATTGCAAAATTTAACACAACACTCCGGTTGTTCTATGTTGACACTAGAAAAATTTTGAAAGCAATAAGAGGCACCGAATATCATTTCGTCCCTGAAGGTGGGACATTCCTACCGAAACCATCAGGCTTGTTGTGAGAAGCTTATACCCAAACCTGCCCCAAGTGGGACAAAAAAATTACCATGGCATGTCGATGCCACTCCATGATAGCATGCAAAGTTTCATGAATTTCAGACGAGTTTTGTATTTACTAGAATTTAAAAACCAGGAATCTCAATGTTTGCGGCCGAGTGACGGCGGCAGGGTGTTTGACATTCATTCCCATTTCTTGCAGGGGACCTAAGCATGCAACCAAGGACAAAGATTTGATTTTTCAACCAATTTATATGCATTAAAGCATGTGCATGTAATTCAAATTTAAATTATGCACATAAGTGCATCGAAAACTCAATTAATGCATAAAAATGTCCAAACGAACCCCGAAAAATCCCAAAAATTGACACAACACTCCTATTGTTCTATGTTGACACTAGAATTTTTTTTGAAAGCAATAAGAAGCAGCGGATATCATTTCGTCCCCGAAGGTCGGACGTTCCCTACCGAAACCATCAGGCTTATTGTGAGAACCTTCTGTTTGTGAGAAGCATATCCCCAAACCTACCCCAAATGGGACAATATTTTTACCATGACATTTTGATGCTGCTCCATGATAGCATGCAAAGTTTCATGAATTTCAGACGAGTTTTGGATTTACTAGAATTTAAAAACCAGGAATCTCAATGTTTGCGGCCGAGTGATGATGGCAGGGTGTTTGACATCCATTCCCATTTCTTGCATGGGACCTAAGAATGACACCAAGGACACAGATTTGAATTTTCAACCAATTTATATGCAATAGAGCATGTGCATGTAGTTCAAATTTGAATTGTGCTCATAAATGCATTGAAAATGCAATTGATGCATAAAAATGTCCAAACGAACCCCGAAAAATCCCAAAAATTGACACGACACTCCTATTACTCTATGTTAACACTAGAAAATTTCTGAAAGCAATAAGAGGCAGCGAATATCGTTTCTTCCCCAAAAGGGGACGTACCCTACCGAAAACATCAGGCTTGTTGTGAGAGCCTTTGGTTTGTGAGAAGCATACCCCCAAACCTAACCCAAATGGGATAATATTTTTACCACAGCACCATGATAGCATGCCAAGTTTCACGAATTTCAGACGAGTTTTGGATTTACTAGAATTTAAAAACCAGGAATCTCATTGTTTGCGGCCGAGTGACGGTGGCAGGGTGTTTGACATTCATTCCTATTTCTTGCATGGGACTTAAGCATGCAACCAAGGACACAGATTTGTATTTTCAACCAATTTATATGCATTACAAGATGTGCATGTAGTTCAAATTTGAATTATGCTCATAAATGCATTGAAAACACAATTAATGCATAAAAATGTCCAAACAAACCCCAAAAAATCCTAAAATTTGACACGACATATTGTTCTATGTTGACACTAGAAAACTTTTGAAAGCAATAAGAGGCAGCGGATATCGTTTCGTCCCCAAAGGTGGGACGTACCCTACCGAAACCATCAGGCTTGTTGTGAGAGCCTTTGGTTTATGAGAAGCATATCCCCAAACCTACCCCAAATGGGACAATATTTTTACCATGGCATGTTGATGCTGCTCCATGATAGCATGCCAAGTTTCATGAATTTTAGACGAGTTTTGGATTTACTAGAGTTTAAAAAACAGGAATCTCAATGTTTGCGACCGAGTGACGGTGGCAGGGTGTTTGACATTCATTCCCATTTCTTGCATGGGACCTAAGCATGCAACCAAGGACACTGATTTGAATTTTTAACCAATTTATATGCATTAGAGCATGTGCATGTAGTTCAAATATGAATTGTGCTCATAAATGCATTGAAAATGCAATTAATGCATGAAAATGTCAAAATGAACCCCAAAAAATCCCAAAAATTGACACAACACTCGTGTTGTTCTATGTTGACACGAGAAACATTTTGAAAGTAATAAGAGGCAACATATATTGTTTCATCCCCCAAGGTGGCACGTACCCTACTAAAACCACCAGGCTTGTTGTGAGAGAAGCTCTGGTTTACGAGAAGCTTATACCCCACACCTGTCCCAAATGGGACAATATTTTTACCACGACATTTCTCTGCCGTTCCATGATATCATGTCAAGTGTCATGAAGTTCAGACGAGTTTTCGATTTACTAGAATGTTAAAAGCATGTATCTCAATGTTAGCGGTTGAGCGACAGTGTCAAGGTGTTTGACATTCATTCTCATTTCCTGAATGTGAACTAAGCTTGCAATCAAGGACAAACATTTGTTTTTGCAACCCGTTTTTAGGGACTGGAGCATGTGGTTTAATTTTGAATTGTCCACCTGAAATGCCTAGAAAACCAAGTTACCGTATAAAAATGTCTAAAGGAACCTTGAACAATTCCAATTTTTTACGAGAGACATATAGTTGCATGTTCACAGCAGATAAAAGGTCTAGCAATTCAAACACAGTCCATTGCCACTGTGCCCCATTCTGTACTTCAAATCAAAATTAAAAATCAAGTTGATCCCACACAGTTTATTATCACCAACTGTGTGAGATGTAGTACAAAATATCATGGAGCATTGTCGGTGTATAGTACGCCTATGGCTTACGTGGGAAGGTGCTTCGGCTACAGTCCATAGTCGGCGTGTCAAGCACACTAGCTTGCTCCTAAAATATCATTTCACTGTTCAATGGTCGCTGGTGAAAGATGGGGACGTGGACCCACGTCGTGAGGGCAAATTCGGCGGCCCACTCCAGCGAGAGCGCAGCCACAGCCGCCATGCACGTGCTAACAAGGTGCTTGAGCGCGGCCACAATCTGCGACCGGGCGGCCATGGCAGCCCAAGTATCCGCCGTTGCTTCTCAGGTGGCGGCAGCAACATCTGCCTCGGGGATAGCCACTGGCGAGAGCGGCACAATAGCTGTCTGTTCCAAATCGGCGGCCTTAGCCCTGATGGAGGCCGCCAACGACCATGTCGAGGCCACCCATGCCCAGCTCGTCGCTTTCACCACACAAATCGAATGAAGCTTCTCCAAGAATGGTTGGCAACCCATGGCCGAAGAGTTGGCAATCGCCGAGAGCGTTCAAGCAGCCGTCCATTCCTCCATCACATACCTTGCAACGATGGAGCTCGTCCAAGCCCAGATCATGGCCACCATGCCCAGCTCATGGCAGCCTTTTCCAAAGAGATGGCGGACGCGGATGGTGAGATGCTTGCCTAATATGGTGCGATGGGTGCCATGGATCTCCTTCCCCAGGAGACCGTCGGGCGCGAGCTGGACATGAAGGAGGCAGCGGAGATCCATGAGCACTAGCCGTAGTAGTACTCTTTTTTTTGTTTAATTAAGAGCGCCGGCATTTAATTTGTTAGAGTAATGTTTAGGCCTGCTAGCTCTATTTAATTGTTGAACTTGCTCGAGTGCTGTAGTCTCCTTTGTGTACCCAAATTATGCAATGACGTGGATGAGCACTATAACCAGGGCGTGTGCTGTAGTCTCCTTTGTGTACCCAAATTATGTAATGACGTGGATGAGCACTGTAACCAGGGAAATTGGAACAAAAAATTTTGACGTTCAAACTCATCGCACACGGGTTAATCTATCTGAACCGTTTGGGACGTTCACATATCGTACACAGTTCTGAATAAGGGACTGTGTTTGATGACATTTTGCGCCGATTTTCATCAAGCCATTCCAAATTTTAAACTTCATGAAATATCTACCTCCCCGCCCCCTTCCCCTTACCAAAAGCCACATTTCCCCTGTTTCCACCTTACTTTCCAAGTTGAAACCTTCACTCCTTGCTTGCAGCGCCGCCTCCTCGCCGGCGACACTCCTTAACGCTGCTCGGCTTCGCCTATCGAGGCAGGTAATCCACATCCAAACCCCGTCCTCCTCCTCCTTCCACATCCCACATGCCCCGACAGCCGGCGTGAGCGTGACAGCTTCCACCCAAATCACCGACCCCTCCACCAAATAAACGTTGTCCTAAGCCATGGTGCACGCAGTATAGGCAAGATCTCAAGGAGCATTTGGCAGCGGAGAAGCAAATCATAGCCGCATGTGCGGATGAGGTTGTGATGGCTACCATTTGTGCCGACCCCCAGATCTTGGAGGAGCACCTTGCCATTTGCTAGCTACGCCGGTTAAGCATGCACGGTTTACCCGTTGCGTGTGCTGCTCTTGCCTTTACTTAACAAATTCTAGTGAATTGTGCTATCTAATTTTACCATGCAATCTGTTGCTCATGTGTATATGTTCTATATGTCGTGTAGTGTGGTTCTCACTTTTTAACTGTTTGGTTAATTAGTTGTCATCTTCAGGTAACTGTTTGGTTCAATTCTGCAGATGTGATGCTCAATTCTTCAGGCTGCAATTTTGTATTGTCTTCCATGTGAGAAATAAATCGAATTTATCTTTACAAAATACATGAGAAACGAATACAATTGCTATATTTCCAAGTTGTCAAACATGCTTGGTTTGGTTATACATTGTGCAGTGTGGTGCTCAGTTAACGTTTGGTTCATTTGTGTTGTGGTGTTTAGTTAAGTGTTTAGTTCCATTCTACAATGCGATGTTCAATAGTTGTGGGTGCATTCTGTTATTGTATACCATGTGAGAAGTAAATCGAATTTGGCTGCACTAAATACATGAGAAACAAATACAATTGCTATATTTCCAAGTTGTCAAGCATGCTTGGTTTGGTTATACATTGTGTTGTGGTGTTTAGTTAACTGTTTGGTTCAATTCTGTAATGCAATGTTTAGTAGTTGTGGGTGCATTCTATTATTGTATACCATGTGAGAAGTAAATCAAATTTGGCTATACTAAATACATGAGAAACAAATACAATTGCTATATTTCCAAGTTGTTAAGCATGCTTGGTTCGGTTAACTGTCTGACCTTCTATTAGGAGTATGTTATATTGTGCAATGTGGTGCTCAGTTAATGTTTGGTTCATTTGTTGTGGTGTTTAGTTAACTGCTTGGTTCAATTCTGCAATGCGATGTCCAACTGTCGTGGTTGGAATTTTGTATTGTTGTGCATGTGGGGAATAAATCAAATTTGGCTGCACTTAGTACATGAGAAGCATATACAAGTGCTATATTTCCTAGTTCTTAATCTTGCTTGGTTTGCATAAATTGGTTTTCCATGTGGCTTGAATTAATCTGATGAATCTGCAATGTGCTTATTTTTCATCAACATATTTTATTGATAGCATGTGAACCCTTACTTAACTTGATGACTAACTACCTTTTATGTGTTGCAGGGAAACAATATAATGGGAAGCACTAAGGTTTATAACCGAGGTTAGCACGTGCATGGTCCGTTGGCTAATAGCACATTATTGTGCAATTGCAGGAACCATTCTAATACTTCAGTTTTCAACAATTTGTTCTTGCACATGTAGGTCCTGCTGTCAGAGGTTTTGACCCACTATTCGACCCTTTTTGCATATGGGGAAATGAGTTGTCCATGAATATCAATCAAGTCAAGAAACTCATAAAGATTGTTAGGATAAAGAAATTGGCGACAAAAAACAACAAGATCTTTGTATGCACGATGAAGAAGACATCAGTTCACTACAAGATGGTACTACCTATTATACTTTGCCTTTTTTATTCCTTTACCCCATTTCCAATATAGAGAAGATATTTATGCACATCCTTGTTTTCAGGCCTTTCCAAAGCAGTTCACTGATGATTAC
Source organism: Aegilops speltoides (assembly GCA_021437245.1). Taxonomy (NCBI): domain Eukaryota; kingdom Viridiplantae; phylum Streptophyta; class Magnoliopsida; order Poales; family Poaceae; genus Aegilops; species Aegilops speltoides. The sequence continues at coordinate 281,385,625 of CM038142.1, read as the reverse complement.
CTCTCAAACCACCTCTATGGTAAGGGGGCGAGGAAGGTTTTCATACAACACCAACGGTTCAATATTGAAGTGTTCCTGAAGTGGACGAAGGATGGACGGTCAATCATCCACAGGCACTGGCCTAAAGTTGCAAAGACCTTCAACATCAATGAAGGCTCAATATTCGCCATCCGCTTCAGCAGTTTTCCCGATGAGATGCATCTCTCTATGTACCGTCTATGGTGCTAAATTCGGAAGGTCTTGTGAAACTTGGTGCTGGTGCAGTTGTGTAATGGGGTAGCTGAGTGTTGAAGCTATCATGTTGTACTCTGATATATTTCAATTATGAAATACTGCTTCCTTAATATGGGAATGAAATATATTATGTGTTTAATATGAATGTCAATTATATTAATAAATGGATTATTAATAATAGGGCAATTAGCCTGCTAATTGGTTTTTGCTATTGCAAACGGTTATTGAGAAAATATCGTGGGCGATGACCTAAGGCAACACACGCAGTTTCTAGGAATAAACCGTGTTGGATCGATGAACAATCACACAGGACATTCTCTTCAAACATGTTTTTGTTAGGCCACCTTGCGCAAACGTTTACCGCATAAAAACTGTGTGTGATGGATAGCCTTTGCCACACAGTTTCTTCTATGCACCGTGTGTGATGCATTCAATAACGCAAACGATAAAATTTTTAATATTGTGTGCGATGGGAACGCCATCACAAACGATTTAACGGGGAAAATTGTGTGTGTGATGAAACTACGAATGGAAAGGTTTTCCTTGAAGTGACTGTGTGGGATGTATATACGAACAAAAACGTTTCACGGGGACTGACTGTGTGGGATGTACTTATGACCGGAAATGATTTTGCATGTATAATTGTATTTTTTTTAGCACTACCGTATGTGTAACCGTATTTGGTCGCTTGCCGGTTGCACACGACCTCATTTTGCCGATCGTGTGTGCTAGGAGGGCGTATCCCCGACAGTTTCTGGGTGTGTGGGAAGGACCCCCTAATCGCCCACACTCACTAGGCGATGGTTCCAAATGCCATCGTGGAAAGGGGTTTTAAAACATTTATATAGCACCGATGCGTTCCAGTGCAGGTGACGGTCTTGTTAGGAGCAAAGAAGCAAGTGGCATAAAACTGATGGATTGCAGGCTGATTAAAATCATGCTGAAAGGCAAACGGAGCAGCAAGACCAGATGACTCAATGAGCTCAATGGCACCCGGATACTTCACAGGATGTTTCCAAATATAATCTAAGTCAATGAAATGGTGCAGAGACAGGCCCTTTGGGAGGACAATAGTGGTTTAGATGTCAGCCTGAACATTGGTGCGAAACCGTTGATCCAGAGAATCTCGAACCACTTCAAATTGATCAACATCACGTCGGAACTTAAGATATGCTCGCATGGACACTTTGGTGAAGTCCTTAAGGATACGCCCATGAAGTTGAGGGGCGTCAAGAGGTATGTGGCGACCATCGGCATGTGGCTGATCAGGAGGAGGAGCAGGCATGTGAGAGATCCCGGCGAGAACCGCAGGGGAGGGATGAAAACGTCACACGCGCACCACGCTCCTCCTCCTCCTCCATCTCTTCTTCATAGTCATAACCCTTGGAAGAGGAGGACTCCGACATCACGGGACGTTTTCCAGCACGCTTGCGGGGATGCGGCTCCTCCTAAGAGTCATCAGAACCACCACGACGGGAGGCTGAAATCAAGAAGGGAGGAACATGTACATCCATAGTGAGCCCAGACCCGAATGGATATGGAGATGGTGAAATTTTGAAACTAAAAAAATACATAATTACCGTGGGCAGAGGTACCCCCGGCATCCTTGTGAGCGGTATGCTTGATTTTCACCATCGTGGGATGAACCTGTTGTAGAGTGGAACCATATGTGAAGATCTTTCACGAATTGGAGGGGAAATCCCCAAGAACATGAGGAACACGAAGAACACAAGATAGGGGAAACACTCAAATTAACTATATCCAATCACACATATGCTAGATCCAAGAACACACAAGATGTCACAATGAATCCAAGGACAATAAAGGAAAGATACAAGGTACTAGTTCATCCCAATCCTATGAGGAAAGAGGTCTTTATGATCCTATGATAGTGATCCTTCCCTAGATGGGGTCTTGATATCCACAAGAGGATCTTCTCCCTTAGGAGGTCATGATCTCCATGAGGAGGAAGATGAGCAAAGCTCTCTCTCTTTGTCTATCCAATACTTTGCTATCCCTCTAAATGAGCTAGGTGGGAGTTACTTATAGTCTAGGGACGAAGTGGGGGTAAAACAAGGGTACATGGGTCAATTGCCCTTAGTGCACGCACGCACAAACTGGACGTGTCCGGGCACCTAGGATAAAGGGGTCCGGGCACCCAGAGGGAGACGTGCCAGGGGGGTCGGGCACCCGGGGTGCGGAGGACCGGGCACCCGGTCCGGTCAGGGAGACCACGGCCAAGTGGCAGAAGGGACTGGGCACCCGGGGCGGTGGGGAGCCGGCTGGAGGGGGGCCGGGCAACCGTGGTTGATGGCCCGAGCACCCGAGGCGGCGGTGCAGCTCCCAGGCGGGGGGGGGCACCCTGGGCTAGCTGGCCGGGCACCGGGCTGCTTAGGGGCGCCACCCAGGCCATGGCCGGGCACCCGGGGTGCATAGCGGGCAGGCCCTAGGAGGTGGCCGAAGGCCCGGGCACCCGGGGGCATGGAGGGTCGGGCACCCGGGGGTCCTAGAGCCTCCGTGGCTTCGTGCTTCTCGTGTCCTTCTTCCTTCCCTTCCTTCACCGGTGCTTGGGTCTCCCTCCGAGCTTCTTCATGGACTTCTTCTTGGTACCTAAGATTGCATAGAGTTTCCATTTGAGGTAGAATCTGACTCTTGTGTGAATCCGAATGAAACTCAAAGAGGAAAGAGTTCACCTTGATTTCGACAACGCGTGCACGAGCTCTCGTCGTAGGTCCTCTCCGTGCTTGCGGCGGCGGTGCGACATCCGTGTGGATGGTCAAGGGATGCTCCACATCATCTCCCCCCCCCCCCTTGGGAGAGATTCGTCCACGGATCGTGATCTTCATCACCATGGGAAAGAAAGTGATAGAGGCAAAGGTGTCCCATCTTTCGATGAGATGTTGGCTATCGTTTTTTGTGGGAGTCGACCTTGATGATCTGACTATGAACGTGCGAGACGTCGCGCCTTAGCAATCGCTAAACCAACTTCCGAGGGGTTATTGACCACGCCGGAGCACGATCAACCTGACCACGAGGGTCTGTTTTCCTGCGAGCAAATGAAGAACAAGCAAGAAACTGAGATTCCAATCTGGATATTGTGAATATAAGAGGAAAGCTTTATTAATGAAGGTGGGGTTCTATGACGCATTTGTCTGGTCGTTGAACACAAACGAAGTACACAAAGTTGCAGCTATGGCGAACTTTAATCTAAACAAAACCCAAAGTCTAAACGAGGCCCTAAGGGCTGTATATATGGAGGAAGAGGGGGAAATTTCGTGGCCCTTCAGGAAGGGGTCCGAAACCAACCCTATCTCTTGTTTCCCCACACATACGGACTCTAAAAACAGCCTATACTCAAGTATTTCGAAAATACATGGGCCTGGCCCAATAATAAGGTGACGCAGCACCTAGAATAGCCTCTGGACGAAAGTTATGAAGTAGCATCTTGTATATTTCGTCCAAGGCTTCATGCACTCATTATGGTGGCTTCAACGTCCTGAAATCATCACTTGTAACTCCATTCATGTTCCCCTTGCACATACCATCATCTCCATGCTTGTTCTTGCTCCAATGTTCATCCTTCTCCAAGCTAGGCCCTTCGTTTGTAAGCAAAACAAATGTATCCAATTTAGGCAGCATCATATTCTCATGAACATTAGAATCATTACCAAGAAACGAAAGTACCTGGTAATTTAATTGGTGTGCGCGATCTCAAGTAATTGGTCCAGTATGTATAGTAGCAGGGGTTGTGGGTGTAAGAATGGTATTGATGTCCTCATCAGAAAGGGCGTCGCCATGTAGAGGTGGATGGCCACCAAGCACTTATCATGTTGAAGCTCGAAATGGGCACTCTCCAATGTCGCAACGTCTTGTGATTCCTACAAACAAAGCAAAGATAACAAGAACTTGGAAAAACAAATGTGGTTGGCGTTAGTGCAAAAGCAAGCATTCGAGAGGTGATTCACCAAACAAGTGTCGTCATCAAGTGGTGTGACAAGGGATTGTGACATGGCATGTAAGCACATAAATTGAGCCAAATCAAGGACATCATGGAAACAAGCATGTAAATGTGAGGTAGCGATGCAAATATGTGTTTCATGAGAATAAGTATCTACCTCAAGATCATAGCAAACATGCATAAAGTGCTCGACAAATGGTTGATGGTAGGCATAAGAATCATTCACAACACCAAAGAAGAGGATATGTCTAAACACATGCGTCAAGTGCAAGACAATCCAAGCATAATGTGCATAGGATGTAGTGAAAATCGAGTGGCACTCAACACAACAGAAAGAGCAATTGTTCGTCATGTGTGAGGCAATAAAGGCAAGCATGTAGTAATCAATGGGACATGGCATATGTGAAGGAATGACATTGTTGCAACCAAACATGTGATAGGAGCAAGTAATCCAAGAATTGGATGCAATGCACAAGTCATATATATCATGATGCATGGAAGTGTGAAAATGGCAAGTCAAAGCAAGATCTCTGACAAGTGCGCAATCAAGTGGTCCAAGATGACCAATAAGTCTCATAGTGCAAGCAACACAAGTAGTACGATCCTCAATATCCATGCTCAAGAAAGATGTCACCTTGAAGGCGTGTCCTTGTGCATTCTTCACAATGCCGAAACACAAGCAAGTGCGATGTAGAAGCGTCGTGATCGAAGGTGGTTAGCTCTCAAGAGCTTGAATGGTCAACTCACGTGAAGTGAAAGTCGAGACAAAATCCAAGTATCCTACACATGCACAAAACAAAACAAAGAACGTATGAGCATGGTAGATAAACCACAGAGTTTCCCCTGGTGGCCATCGGCGGATCACATGTTTGGACCAACACACACGAGGAGCACTAGCCCGTGTTGTTTATTAAAAATTCTCGGGTTAATTACTCGCTATGCAATTTTAGTTGTTATTATGCAAATGTTAAAACCAAAGTTGGGACTTGTTGGAAGATTTTTAGCCTAAGCGAATGGTCAGGGGTCCCATAATACCCCACATGTGTTAGGAGCGCTCATCAAGGAACATAACACCAGTACGACGGAAACTAGGTCGATAGGAGTGGAACAAAGCACCACGCAAAAGGCCGAGACTTTCACCCTTTACCAAGTATATAGATGCATTAATTAAATTAGAGATATTGTGATATCACATGATTACCATGTCTCAAATATGGAACAACATGCAGTGCACCTGCAACTATCAACACTATAAGAGGGGCCGAGCAAAGCAGTAATATAGCCAAAGAACAGTTTGCTGTGATGGTGGACAGTTAGAAGCTGTATCATGGCAAATTGAGAGGCTTGACAACAAGTGGTAGCTAGCGCGACATAGCGCAACTAGCAGAGCAAAGATAGTAGTGATATCCAACGTAATGGTCATCTTGCCTGAAATCCCGCTAAGAAGAAGATTGAATCCATGAAGTAGACGAACCAATGTAGTCGAACGAATCCTCACAACTCCGGAATGAAACCGAAGCTAACGAGAGAAGCAAACCGGAAAGAAACAAATGATGCTGTAAAACAAACAAGTATAATCAAAGCATGATGCACAATCAAGTATGATGCATGCCCAGTTTAATGATTCATGGCATGGGAAAGTGCACAAACAACTGCTGCACATTAAGTGAAGTTCAACTCCACATTCAAATATGTAATTCACTCCCATTTAAGGACTCTACAAGTTTAAATGTTGGTTCACATGCAAGAGGTGGAGCATAGTTAAACTACATATCTAGGCAAGTTTAAATGAGGCCAAAAGCAACACATAACAATTATGGAAAATTCCCATATATAATTTTCGAATTTGGTACTGTTCTGCCTAAAACATAATTTTAAAGTTCTTAAATAGGAAAAATCAAGGTCACCATGTTAATCTACACATTTTTATAGACAAGTTACATATATAGTTCAATTAATTCAGAGCTACGGTTATTTAGTTATGAAATAAAGCATTTTAGCATGTCATTTAGCAATTTTAATGCAAACATCAATTTTAAACATTTTGAATGTTCTTATCGTGGTGCAGATGACATATTCATGATATATGCAATTTTGATGAAAATGGTGGCATGATAGATATGGAGCATTTGTCGCCATGGGGGAAAGAAAGGGGTGCCACGACGACAAAAACAAGAATGATGTCACGGCAACATTTTGATGATCCGGCACCTCACTGAGATAGCGGTGCAAAGAACAAGTGTGCGGATGTGCAAAACGTGCAAGATATGGTGGGGTGATCCCAGCTACTGGGTTCCCGCGTGTCAGTGGCATGGAAACGAGAAACGTGCAAGAACAATACAGCCACGATGTAAACATGGCCATCTCATACATCACACATACATTCGTCAATGGGCGGTCGTCTCGGCGGTTATACCTTCGAAGCGTGCATTCGGGGTGGATCCAGTTTGGTGCAGTATATATGTACACGGATCATAGTTGAAGTAATGGTACACATTTCGTAGAGGAACTTGACGTCCACGGGATCTTCTAGAGGTGTCGGCGGTTCCGGGTACTTGGTTAATCCACGTAGTTGTACACTGGTCGTAGTGGAACTTGGCGCTCATTGTGTAGTCATACATGCAGTTGGTGTCATGGGGCCTTAGCGATTCAACGGGTACGAGGCAATGGAAATCCACAGGTCTCTGGTCCTGGACTTGAGGAAGTCACTAGTATGCTCTTGGAGGTGGTGTCATGGGGATCCTGGTGGTCGTCGATGGAGATGGGCACGACTGACAAGGGTAGCAGCAAGGTTGTGGGGGCAGCAAGGGCGTCCCAGATACGATGGTGGTGGCATGGTGTGCTTGGCGAGGGTGCGCACAAGTGGTGATGCCAGTAGGGTGACGAACCGCACCAGCACCAAGGCACAAGGAGGGCCATGTCAGGCAGAAGGAATCACGTAGAGGGGCTTGGGGGAGCTCGAGGCAGGAAGGCGAACACAATGGATGGCTCTCGGGAGGCGTGGTCGTAGAGAGAAGCGGCAGGTGATACGTCTCCAACGTATCTATAATTTTTGATTGTTACATGCTATTATATTACCCCTTTTGGATGTTTAAGGTCTTTATTTTACATGTTTATATCATTTTTGGGACTAACCTACTAACCGGAGGCCCAGCCCGTATTGCTGTTTTTTTTGCCTATTTTAGTATTTCGAAGAAAAGTAATATAAAACGGAGTCCAAACGGAATGAAACCTTCGGGAGCGTGATTTTTGGAGCGAACGTGATCCTGAGGACTTGGAGTGCAAGTCAAGAAGCGAACGAGGCAGCCAGGAGATAGCAGGGCGCGCCCACCCCTATAGGGCGCGCCCCTGTCTCCTGGGCCCCACAGGCGGCCACCGACGTACTCCTTCCTCCTATATATACCTATGTACCTCGAAAATATCGAGGGAGCCAATGAAAAACAATTTCCACCGCCGTAACCTTATGTATCCGCGAGATCCCATCTTGGAGCCTTCATCGGCGCTCCACCGGAGGGGGAATCGACCACGGAGGGCTTCTACATCAACACCATAGCCCCTCCGATGAGTTGTGAGTATTACCACAGACCTTCGGGTCCATAGTTATTAGCTAGATGGCTTCTTCTCTCTTTTTGGATCTCAATACAATGTTCTCCCCCTCTCTTGTGGAGATCTATTCCATGTAAACTCTTTTTACGGTGTGTTTGTCGAGATCCAATGAATTGTGGGTTTATGATCAAGTTTATCTATGAGAAATATTTGAATCTTCTCTGAATTCGTTTATGTATGATTGAGTTATCTTTGCAAGTCTCTCCGAATTATCAATTTGGTTTGGCCTACTAGATTGATCTTTCTTGCCATGGGAGAAGTGCTTAGTTTTGGGTTCAATCTTGCGGTGTCCTTACCCAGTGGCAGAAAGGGTTGCAAGGCACGTATTGTATTGTTGCCATCGAGGATAAAAAGATGGGGTTTATATCATATTGCTTGATTTTACCCCTCTACATCATGTCATCTTTCTTAATGTGTTACTCTGTTCTTATGAACTTAATACTCTAGATGCATGCTGGATAGCGGTCGATGTGTGGAGTAATAGTAGTAGATGCAGGAAGGAGTCGGTATACTTGTCGCGGACGTGATGCCTATATACATGATCATGCCTAGATAATCTCATAATTATTCGCTTTTCTATCAATTGCTCGACAGTAATATGTTCACCCACCGTAATACTTAAGCTATCTTGAGAGAAGCCTCTAGTGAAACCTATGACCCCCGGGTCTATCTTTTTTCATATAAGCTTTCAATCTACTTTTATTTGCATCTCTACTTTCTGCATCTATATTACAAAATACCAAAAATATATTTATCTTATCATTCTATCTCTATCAGATCTCACTTTCGCAAGTGGCCATGAAGGGATTGACAACCCCTTTATTGCGTTGGTTGCGAGTTCTTTGTTTGTTTGTGTAGGTGCGTGGGACTTTTGAGGAGCCTCCTACTAGATTGATACCTTCGTTCTCAAAAACCGAGGGAAAAATTTACGCTACTCTGCTGCATCACCCTTTCCTCTTCAAGGAAAACCAACGCAAGCTCAAGACATAGCAAGAAGGATTTCTCGCGCCGTTGCCGGGGAGGCCTTCGCTCAAGTCAAGACATACCAAGTACCCATCACAAACTCATCTCCCTCGCATTTACATTATTTGCCATTTGCCTCTCGTTTTCCTCTGCCCCACTTCACCCTTGCCGTTTTATTCGCCCTCTCTTTCCCAATCTTCTCCTCTCTTTTTCGCTTGCCTTTTTCAGTTTGCTTGTGTGTTGGATTACTTGTTGCCATGGCGCAAGATAATACCAAATTGTGTGATTTCTCCAATACCAATAATAATGATTTCCTTAGTACTCTGATTTCTCCTCTTAATGATGTTGAGTATTGTGAAATCAATACTGCTTTGTTGAATCTTGTTATGAAAGATCAATTCGCCGGCCTTCCTAGTGAAGATGCCGCTACTCATCTAAACAACTTCGTTGATTTGTGTGATATGCAAGAGAACAAAGATACGGATAATGATATTGTTAAATTGAAGTTATTTCCGTTTTCACTTAGAGATCATGCTGAAGTTTGGTTTTCGTCTTAACCTAACAATAGTATTGGTTTTCGTCTTACCTCTAAGTATTTGCTCCCACTAAGGTTATCACTCTTAGGAATGATATTATGAATTTTAAACAACTTGATCATGAGCATGTTGCCCAATCTTGGGAAAGAATGAAATTGATGATTCACAATTGCCCTACTCATGGTTTGAATTTATGGATGATCATACAAAATTTTTATGCTGGTTTGAACTTTGCTTCTAGAAATCTTTTAGATTCGGACGCGGGAGGCACATTTATGGAAATCACGTTAGGAGATGCTACAAAACTTCTTGATAATATTATGGCTAATTATTCTCAGTGGCACACCGAAAGATCTTCTAGTAAAAAAGTGCATGCTATAGAAGAAATAAATGTTTTGAGTGGAAAGATGGATGAACTTATGAAGTTGTTTGCCGCTAAAAATACTCCTCTAGATCAGAATGATATTCCTTTATCTACTTTGATTGAGAATAACAATGAATCTATGGATGTGAATTTTGTTGGTAGGAATAGTTTTGGAAACAATGCTTATAGAGGAAACTTTAATTCTAGACCGTTCCCTAGTAATTCCTCTAATAATTATGGAAATTCCTACAATAATTCTTATGGTAATTTTAATAAGATGCCCTCTGATTTTGAGAATAGTGTGAAAGAATTTATGATTTCTCAAAAGAATTTTAATGCTTTGGTTGAAGAAAAATTGCTCAAAATTGATGATTTGGCTAGGAACATTGATAGACTTTCGCTAGATGTTGATTCTCTTAAACTTAGATCTACTCCTCCTAAGCATGATATCAATGAGTCTCTCAAAGCCATGAGCATTTCCATTGATGAGTGCAAGGAAAGAACCGCTAGATTGCGTGCTAAGAAAGATTGCTTTGTAAAGTCGTGTTCTTCTAGTTTCCATGAAAATAATGATGAAGATCTTAAAGTTATTGATGTGTCTCCTATTAGATCTTTGTTTTGCAATATGAATCTTGATAATAATGGGACTGGAGATGAGTCAACTTTAGTTAGAAGGCGTCCCAAGATTTCAGAGTTTTTAGATCTTGATGCTAAATTTGGTAAAAGTGGGATTGGAGAGGTCATGACTTTAAATAGTATTGAACCCACTATCTCGGATTTCAAGGAGTTTGATTATGATAATTGTTCTTTAGAAAGTTGTATTTCGTTGTTGCAATCCGTTGTTAATACTACTCATGCTTATAGTCAAAATAAAGCTTTTACTAAACATATCGTTGATGCCTTGATGCAATCTTATGATTAAAAACTTAATTTGGAAGTTTCTATACCTAGAAAACATAATGATGAGTGGGAACCTACTATAAAGATTAGAATTAAAGATCACGAGTGTTTTGCTTTGTGTGATTTGGGTGCTAGTGTTTCCACGATTACGGAAACTTTATGTGATATTCTAGGTTTCCATGATCTTGATGATTGCTCTTTAAATTTGCACCTTGTGGATTCCACCATTAAAAAGCCAATGGGAAGGATCGATGATGTTCTCATTGTTGCAAATAGAAATTTGGTGCCCGTAGATTTTATCGTTCTTGATATAGATTGCAATCTTTCTTGCCCTATTATTCTTGTTGGACCTTTCCTTCGAACGATTGGTGTGATTATTGATATGAAGGAAGGGAATGTTAGATTCAATTTCCATTAAATAAAGGCATGGAGCACTTTCCAAGAAAGAAAGTCAAATTACCTTATGAATCTATCATGCGAGCTACTTATGAATTTAGTGCCAAAGATGGCACTACTTAGATCTATCTTCATTTTTATGCCTAGCTAGGGGCGTTAAACGATAGCGCTAGTTGGGAGGCAACCCAATTTTATTTGTGTTTTTGGTTTTTGTTTCTGTTTAGTAATAAATTTTGCATCTACCCTCTGTTTAGATGTGTTTTTATGTTTTAATTAGTGTTTGTGCCAAGTAGAACCTATAGGATAACCTATGATGATAGTTAATTTAATTCTGCTGAAAAACAGAAACTTTCCGCGCACAACTTTAGTTTCGCTAAATCACAGGAATGTACTTTTGCGTTGATTCTTTTTGATGATGATCAATAGACAAATTTTCCAGGACTTCTTATTTTGGTAGGATTTTTAGAGTTACAGAAGTTTCGTTAGTTACAGATTTCTACAGACTATTCTGTTTTTGACAGATTCTGTTTTTCGTGAGTTGTTTGCTTAATTTGATGCATCTATGGCTAGTAAATTAGTTTATAAACCATAGAGAAGTTGGAATACAGTAGGTTTAACACCAAAATAAATAAAGAATGAGTTCATTGCAGTACCTTATGTGGTGGTTTTGTTTTCTTTCACTAACGGAGCTTATAAGATTTCCTGTTGAGTTTTGTGTTGTGAAGTTTTCAAGTTTTGGGTAAAGCTTTGATGGACTATGGAATAAGGAGTGGCAATAGCCTAAGCTTGGGGATGCCCATGGCACCCCAAGATATTCAAGAATAGCCAAAAGCCTAAGCTTGGGGATGCCCCGGGAAGGCATCCCCTCTTTCTTCTTCGTTCATTGATAACTTTACTTGGAGCTATATTTTTATTCACCACATGATATGTGTTTTGCTTGGAGCGTCGTGTAATATATTAGTCTTTGCTTTTTAGTTAACCAGAATCATCCTTGCTGTACACACCTTTTGGGAGAAGCCTACTTGATTGAATTTGTTAGAATATGTTATGTGCTTCACTTATATCTTTTGAGCTTGATTGTTTTTGCTCTAATGCTTCACTTATATTATTTTGAGAGTCTTTTAGAACAGCATCGTATTTGCTATGGTTATAAAATTGGTCCTAGAATGGTAGGCATCCAAGTTGGGTATAATAAAAACTATCATAGGAAGTGAATTGGATGCTATGATCAATTTGATACTTGATAATTGTTTTGAGATATGGAGGTAGTGATATTAAAGTCATGGTAGTTGGGTGATTATGAATTTAACGAATGCTTGTGTTGAAGTTAGCAAGTCCCGTAGCACATGTATGGTTAAAGTTGTGTAGCAAATTTGAAACATGAAGTGTACCTGGCTTGTGCATCCTTATGAGTGGCGGTCGGGGACGAGCGATGGTCTTTTTCTACCAATCTATCCCTCTAGGAGCATGCGCGTAGTGCTTGATTTTTGATGACTTCTAAATTTTTGCAATAAGTATATGATTTCTTTTGACTAATGTTGAGTCCATGGATTATACGCACTTTTACCTTCCGTACCGTGCATTGCCCTTTCTCACCTTGAGAGTTCGTGCAAACTTCGCCGGTGGATCCAAACCCCATGATATGATACGCTCTATCACACATAAACCTCCTTATATCTTCCTCAAAACAGCCACCATACCTACCTATTATGGCATTTCCATAGCCATTCCGAGATATATTGCCATGCAACTTTCCACCGTTCCGTTCATCATCATCATGACATACATTACTTTTGTCATATTGCCATTGCGTGATGAGGTAGTTGACATCGTATTTGTGGCAAAGCCACCATGCATAATTTTTATACATGTCGCTCTTGATTCATTGCACCATCCTGGTACACTGCCGGAGGCATTCATATAGAGTCATATCTTATTCTAGTTTCAAGTTGTAATTCCTATGTTGTAATCAATAAAAGTGTGATGATCATCATTATTAGAGCATTGTCGCAAAGAAAAAAAGGCCAAAGAAAAAAAGAAAAAGAAAAAAAAGAAAAAGAAAAAAAAGAAAATAAATAAATAAAAAGGGGGCAATGTTACTATCTCTTTTTCCACACTTATGCTTCAAAGTAGCACTTTGTTCTTCATGTAGTGAGTCTCATATATTGTGCTTCAAAGTAGCACCATGTTTTTCATATAGAGAGTCTCATATGTAGTCACTTTCATATACTAGTGGGAATTTTTCATTATAGAACTTGGCTTGTATATTCCTATGATGGGCTTCCTCAAATGCCCTAGGTCTTCATGAGCAAGCAAGTTGGATGCACACCACTTGGTTTTTTTGTTGAGCATTCATTTATAGCTCTAGTGCATGCTTTGCATGGCAATCCCTACTCATCATGTTGACATCAATGTGAGACTTTCTCTCTTTTTTGTCTTCTCCACCCAATCCCCATCATCATATTCTATTCCACCCATAGTGCTATATCCATGGCTCACGATCATGTATTGCATGAAGGTTGAAAAAGTTTGAAATTATTTAAGTACGAAATAATTTCTTGGCTTGTCATCGGGGGTGTAGAATTTGGGAACATCTTTGTGTGACGAAAATGAAGCATAGCCTAACTATATGATTTTGTAGGGATGAACTTTCTTTAGCCATGTTATTTTGAGAAGACACGATTGCTTTGATTAGTATGCTTGAGGTGTTATTATTTCTTTTATCAATATGAACTTTTATTTTCAATCATTTGGATCTGAACATTCATGCCACAATAAAGAAAATTACATTGAGAATTATGCTAGGTACCATTCCACATCAAAAATTCTATTTTTATCATTTACCTACTCGAGGACGAGCATGAATTAAGCTTGGGGATGCTTGATACGTCTCCAACGTATCTGTAATTTTTGATTGTTCCATGCTATTATATTACCCCTTTTGGATGTTTATGGGCTTTATTTTACATGTTTATATCATTTTTTGGACTAACGTACTAACCGGAGGCGCAGCCCGTATTGCTGTTATTTTTGCCTATTTCAGTATTTTGAAGAAAAGGAATATCAAACGGAGTCCAAACGGAATGAAACCTTCGGGAGTCTTATTTTTGGAACGAACTTGATCCAGAGGACTTGGAGTGCAAGTCAAGAAGCGAACGAGGTGGCCAGGAGATAGCAGGGCCCGCCCACCCCTATAGGGCGCGTCCCTGTCTCCTGGGCCCCACAGGAGGCCACCGACGTACTCCTTCCTCCTATATATACCTACGTACCCCGAAAACATCCAGGGAGCCAACGAAAAACAATTTCCACCGCCGTAACCTTCTGTATCCGCGAGATCCCATCTTGGAGCCTTCGCCGGCCTTCCACCTGAGGGGGAATCGACCACGGAGGGCATCTACATCAACACCATAGCCCCTCCGATGAGTTGTGAGTAGTTTACCAAAGACCTTCGGGTCCATAGTTATTAGCTAGATGGCTTCTTCTCTCTTTTTGGATCTCAATACAATTTTCTCCCCTCTCTTGTGGAGATCTATCCAATGTAAACTCTTTTTGCGGTGTGTTTGTCAAGATCCAATGAGTTGTGGGTTTATGATCAAGTTTATCTATGAGAAATATTTGAATCTTCTCCGAATTCTTTTATGTATGATCGAGTTATCTTTGCAAGTCTCTTCGAATTATCAGTTTGGTTTGGCCTACTAGATTGATCTTCCTTGCCATGGGAGAAGTGCTTAGCTTTGGGTTCAATCTTGCAGTGTCCTTACCCAGTGACAGAAAGGGTTGCAAGGCACGTATTGTATTGTTGCCATCGAGGATAAAAAGATGGGGTTTATATCATATTGCTTGAGTTTATCCCTCTACATCATGTCATCTTTCTTAATGCGTTACTCTGTTCTTATGAACTTAATACTCTAGATGCATGTTGGATAGTGGTTGATGTGTGGAGTAATAGTAGTAGATGCAGGCAGGAGTCGGTCTACTTGTCACGGACGTGATGCCTATATACATGATCATGCCTAGATAATCTCATAATCATTCTCTTTTCTATCAATTGCTCGACAGTAATTTGTTCACCCACCGTAATACTTAAGCTATCTTGAGAGAAGCCTCTAGTGAAACCTATGGCCCTCGGGTCTATCTTTTATCATATAAGCTTTCAATCTACTTTTATTTTCATCTTTACTTTCTGCATCTATATTACAAAATACCAAAAATATATTTATCCTATCATACTATCTCTATCAGATCTCACTTTCGCAAGTGGCCGTGAAGGGATTGACAACCCCTTTATTGCGTTGGTTGCGAGTTCTTTGTTTGTTTGTGTAGGTGTGTGGGACTTTTTAGGAGCCTCCTACTGGATTGATACCTTGGTTCTCAAAAACTGAGGGAAATACTTACGCTAATCCTCTGCATCACCCTTTCCTCTTCAAGGAAAACCAAGGCAAGCTCAAGACGTAGCAGCGGGCCGCATGGATGGAGGAGGTAGGTGAGGCGGAAGGACGGACGTTGGCGCCGAACGGGAGATGGGCGAGGCCAGTGGTGTAACATCCCAAATTTTCAATTTGGAATGTTATACATTAGATCATCATGCATATCATATTTTCTTGCATTTGTTGATCCTAGAAATTTCACGCAACTCAAGGACCCACGGAGAGAGTTGGAGATTTCGAAATTTTCATATTTGAGTTCTTTCAAATTTTGAAAAGAGGATCATTTGGATTATTTATTTTATCTTCATATATTTTTCCAATATCAAAAAAATATGAGAGGGAATAATATGACTTTCCCAAAATTTAGGAAAAATGAAGATTTAATAAATAACTCAAATTTTGGTTTTTTCTAGGAGTTTATTTGCCCTAGGGAAAAATGCGTATTTTCAAAAATTGCATTTTAGGCCCGAGTAAAAGTTCATTTTGTTCGGCTCATTTTTAGGAGTCGGAGAAAATTTACTTTATTAATTTTGGAGTCCGGTAGATTTTTCTTTCTTTATTTTTTTCGAGCGCGAAACCGATTTAAAAAAAAAGCCGCAGCGCCTTGGGCCAAAGGCCCAAGCCGCCAAGCCGCCGGCCGGCCAGGAGGCCAAGGCCACCGCGCACGCGCGCGAGCGCCAGGGAGCCGCCGAAGCCCCTGTTTCCTTTTCTTTTAGCAAATCCTAGTAGGATTTGGACCCCGTTTCGTTTATTCCGTTTTTGCTTTTAGGATTCCTATTCCTAGTCTAATTCTTGTCCCCTACTCCAAGCAAAACCCTCCCCCTCCCCAATATAAATACCCAAGCACCCCCCCTCTAACACATCAAACCAAAACCTCTCCTCTCCGTGTGCAGCAAGAAGACCACCACCACCCGCCGCCCACCAGCCCGCCGCCGCCCCCTTACCACCCGCCGCCGCCACGCTTACCACCGCCGCCGCCGCCAAGTGCCGCCGCCGCCGCCCAACGCCGCCGCCGCCGGAGCCCCTCGCCTCTTCGAGGTACTAGCCCCGCGCCGTGTCAATTTTTCCCCTCGGTTCAGTTTTTCTCGTAAACCGTTCCGGTTTTCTAGATCGGTTTTTCGTTTCGGTTTTCTTTCCGAAACCCTAGATCGGTTTTTCTCGCCGGTTTTTCTTTCCAGTTTTGTTTAGCGAGCGTTCGCCGGACCGTTCGTCTCAACGAACGTGATCACTTGTTAGCCTCGGTTAACGAACCTCCGTTCGTTCAACCGTTCGTCGTTCTCTTTTCTAGTCGGATTTATTCCGCTATTTTTCTGATAGCTATTTCAGATCCGATTTTCTTTCTAGTTTATCTTCTCACTCGTTTATCGGAGTCAGGTGATTCAAGAGCCTGGAGTTTCGTTTCGAAACCGCCGTTCCGACTAATCAACTTGAACCAAGTTTTGTTACTGTAAAATTTGACTTAGTTTCAAATTGCTAGAACCGAGTTGTTTTCTCTCGCCGTTTGACTTTCGTTGCTTTATTCGTTTTGATTCTTTTTGCAACCAGGGTTCTTAAGTTGGACTTTCTGGTTAGATCTTTTATTCGAGATTTTACATGTGCATTAGATGAGTACTTATTGTATGCTTGTTGTTTGACTATGATAGATCACCCGGAGTATGCCGCTTGTTACTTTGAATCTCTAGGTTTCGCGGATCATCAGCAAGGCAAGTAACACTTGATCATACTTTTTCTACTACCCAGTTTTGATGCATTAGATCAATCCTCACACATTGCATGATTAGGATCTAATTAAATTGTGGGGATGGGAAGTAGATGAGGTAGTACCTATTACCTGTTACTTATGAAACCTTTGGGAGTTACTTCTATGTTTTCTTATTATGCCATGCTATGCTAGTAGACGTGGATTGGGTGAGTGATATCCATGACAGATGTGAGATTGTTTAATTAATGGTTTATCTAAGGTGGCAACTTAAATACACATCTGGGTGGATTGAGGCACCTGGGGTTACCAGGACTTTCCTGTTTTTTTGGAAATCCCGGGGGTACCGTGTGATTTTCCTATGGACCACCACCCAGGCTCAAAAGGATCATAAGATAATTCATACTAGTAACTTACGTGTGCAGCCACAAGCCATTATGAGCTCTGGCATAGTTGACTAAGTTGCGCGAACTCTTATAGTGGTGGACTAGCAGATGTAGGGGATGTAGGTGTACTAGTCTACCCATCGTAAGGTGCTAGTGCTTCTGAAAGACTATGTCTCGGCCATCCGTTTGTCAAACACCATGTAGTGCGAGAAATCAAACGGAGGCGATCGAGTCTTGTGGGGAAAAGTGCGCAAACCTCTGCAGAGTGTACAAACTAATCATGATTAGCCGTGTCCCCGGTTATGGACATCTTGAGTATCTAGTACTTGAATATTCAGTGAATCTCAACATGTTACTTCTAATTAATATTGATGGGTTTGTTAATGAGTACTTTTAATTGGGATTGAGGATGTTGTCAACCATTCTCAATGTTTAACAACCACCATGATAGTTAAATAAATTTATTCCTTTGCAGTAGGGAAAAACTGGCTTTATGCAAAAACTGTAACCATAGAGCTTTCCACCAGCCAAATATGCATGTAGTATAGGCTTATTGTTCATCATTCTCTATGTGTTACTTTGCCAGCATATTCCATGTGCTGACCCGTTTTTGGGCTGCAACTTTCATGTTGCAGATTTTTCAGACGACGAGTAAGGTGCTTTTAGGTCGTGGTTCTATACTCAGTGATGCCGTTGGACTTGATGGACTCACTTATCTTCCAAGTCTTCCGTTGTTATCGTTATTAGATGGCCTTAAGCCATGATTATTGTAATAAGTCCTCTTCTGGACAGACGCTGTAATAAGTGTGTGATTGCTACTCTGTTATAAATCCTTCGAAGTACTGTGTGGTGCCAGCATTACTGATCCAGGGATGGCACCGGAGCACAGGGACTTGACCATCTGAGGTCGGTCGCTCTGAGAGATGGTATCGAGCACACTGCTTGATATGAGGACACG
Source organism: Aegilops speltoides (assembly GCA_021437245.1). NCBI lineage: Eukaryota > Viridiplantae > Streptophyta > Magnoliopsida > Poales > Poaceae > Aegilops > Aegilops speltoides. The sequence goes on along the minus strand of CM038142.1, from coordinate 281,367,198 downwards.
ACCACTAAGTTAAAGCCATAGATCATTATTCTCTTCTCATTTTCTAACATCTCATCTCTTCTACTCTTTTAGGATGACGGACGCGAAGATCAAGTACGCCCAACCGGATGAAGGCACACCTTTTGGATCCCATTTGAAGGAAGTCGCTAAGTACCTGAACATTGGACTACCAAGGTTCACCGGGACTTTCAACACCACTCTGCCTGAAGAGGAGCGCTGGAAGATTCAATCTCATGTTCCGGAAGGACATTCACGCCAATCACGAAGCCCATAGATAGTGTTTTCAGTGCACCAACCTGGAGTCTGGGAAAGAGCATGGCAGCTCATATCACCATGGGACGCATTGGAGAAGTTTATCAAGAAGACCTCAAGGACACTATCTACCAGATTTGCGGACGCTGGAATGAAGATTGGGAGATAGTCAGCACTAAGAAGGACAGATCTATTGCAGCTTTCATCCAGGAGTTAAACCAGCATATTCGACGCCAGGAGTACCAGATGTGCAAGGATATGGTAGAGTTGAAGAATGCGAAGGGAAGGATCATCGAACTTGAAGGAGAAATGAAGACTCTACGCAAGGACTACATGGACGAGATCATAGCTGTCGTAAGGCACAACCACGATCTTAAGTATGAGATTGCGGAACTCAAGAAGAAGTTGGAGCTCAATAATGAAGACAAGTACGTCGACTGTCCGAGCAACTACATCATCATCGACGACATCGATTCGGATCCAAGTGAATCTGATTTTGAAGACGAAGCTGGAGCAGACATCATGGAGGCTTCCACCGGTTCAAATTAATAGATGACCACCATATATTAGTAGTATTCCCTCCATGTAAACATTATAGTACACGCACTTTTGCGATAGTTAGACTGTTGTATGCCCTTTGTTTGAATGAATGAAGTGATTTGTGTGCATTTGTCTCATGAGCATTTGGGTAGTGATTTCTCCTTAGACCCCACTCTAGACTTAATTTCTTGTCTTTTCTAAACCCCTCATATGCCTCCGAGACGCGACCCCGAGTTTGTTTTCCCGCCAGAGATCACTCAGTTGATTCAGCAGCAGAATACTTTGATTAAGACATTGGTGCAGAACCAAGGCAACAACAACAACCCACCACCACCACCACCACCCGCGGATCACTTGACTCGTTTTCTTAGGCTAAATCCGCCGGTGTATTCCGGTAGCACCGAGCCGATTGTAGCAGATGATTGGCTCCGCAAGATAGGAAGGGTGTTGACCACTGCAGGATGCATAGATGGTGAGAAGGTGAAGTTTGCTGCACATCAGCTTGACGGACCCGCAGCAGCATGGTGGGAGAATTTCACAGCCACTTACCTAGTAGACACTGTCACATGGGATCAGTTTCAGCAAGCTTTCCGCACTGCCCATGTTTCAGCAGGAGCTATGGCCATGAAGAAGCGTGAGTTTAGCAACTTACACCAAGGAGGAAGGACTGTTGGCCAGTATGTGGATGATTTTAGTAAGTTAGCACGTTATGCCCCAGATGACGTTGCTACAGATGCAGCTAAGTAGGAAAAGTTTCTGGAAGGACTGAATGATGAGTTAAGCATGTAGTTGATGGTAGCGAGATTCAATAACTACCAGGAGTTGGTAGACCGCTCCCTCATGATTGAAGGAAAGCAGCAGCAGATTGAGAACCGCAAGAGGAAATATGGACAGGGGAAGTATAACTCGAGCCAATGAAGCCCGTTATACACCTAGGCAGGGAGTTTAGTTTGACATACCGATGGAGGAGTAGTTCGCACAACCATAATGGCCACAAGAATGGTAATGGGAATGGAGGAAGCAACGGCGAAACAGACCACGCCATCAACCCCAGCCAAGAAAGACTGAGCCATGTCACTGTTACAAGTGTTCCAAGACCGGACATTATGCAAATGATTGTCCCAAGGCCAAGGTGGAAATGGAAGCTCGAAAGAAGCCAAACCCTTTCAACAGGGGACGGGTGAACCACATTGATGTGGAGGAGGTTGAAGCTCAGCCGGATCACGATGTCGGTAAGTTTTTGGTTAAGTCATTTCTCGCACTTGTTCTTTTCGATACTGGTGCATCGCATTCATACATATCAAGGGGATTTGTAGAAAAGTATAGTCTACCTACTCAGATTCTTAAAACCCCTATGCTAGTAAGTTCACCAGGAGTAGAGTACACGGCCAGACAAGGATGTTTTCAAGTACCATTGAGTATAGGAAGGCATGTGTTCCCAACGGATTTGATCATTCTGGAATCCAAAGGTTTGGATGTGATTCTTGGAATGGATTGGCTGTCGATGTATGGAGGAAACATCGATTGCGCAAGTAGGACGATTTTTCTCACAACACCAGAAGGAAGAAGGATCAGGTATGTGTCACGACATGGATCAAAGAGGAATCAAGTAAATTGCTTATCCGAAGTTGTGCAGGAAGAGGTGCCAGTAGTGAAGGATTATCCTGATGTATTTCCTGAGGAATTACCAGGAATGCCACCGGATAGAGACATTGAGTTTTTGATTGAGCTTTAGCCAGGAACAGGCCCAATATCGAAGCGACCATACAGGATGCCCGCACAGGATCTGGCGGAAATCAAGAAGCAGATTAAGGAGCTATTGGATAAAGGTTATATACGCAGAAGTTCTTCACCTTGGGGATCACCTGTACTTTTAGTGGAGAAGAAGGATGGATCGTTAAGGATGGTTGTTGATTACCGTGGATTGAATGCAGTAACAATCAAGAACAAGTACCCACTACCAATGATAAATGATCTGTTTGATCGTTTGCAAGGAGCTAAAGTGTTTTCCAAGATCGATTTGCGATCAGGGTACCATCAGTTGAAGATTTGAGAGCAGGACATACCTAAGACGACATTCACCACAAGATATGGACTGTATGAGTATACCGTTATGTCATTTGGACTGACTAATGCACCTGCCTATTTCATGAACCTGATGAACAAAGTGTTTATGGAGTTTTTGGTTAAGTTCGTCGTGGTGTTCATTGATGATATTTTGATTTACTCGAAGAATGAAGAGGAACATAAGGAACATTTGCGATTGGTATTGGAGAAGCTGAGAGAACATCAGTTATATGCCAAGTTCAGCAAATGTGAGTTTTGGCTAAAGGAAGTTGGATTTCTTGGACATGTTATATCCGGAGAAGGTATAGCAGTTGACCCCACAAAGGTTGAGACCGTAATCAAATGGGAAGCGCCAACGATAGTTGGAGAGATCCGGAGTTTTCTTGGACTCGCAGGATACTACCGGAGATTCATTGAGAATTTCTCAAAGATTGCAAAACCTATGACGGAGTTGCTGAAAAAGGATACTAAGTTCATATGGACTGAGGATTGTGAGGCAAGTTTTCAGGAGTTGAAGAAAAGATTGGTTACCTCACGGTGTTAATTTTGCGGATCGGACCAAGGATTATGAGGTGTATTGCGGCGCTTCACGTCGAGGACTTGGAGCAGTACTTATGCAGGAAGGAAGAGTTGTTTCGTATGCTTCACGACAACTGAAACCTCATGAATTAAATTATGCCACACAGGGATTTGGAGTTAGCAGCCGTAGTGCATGCATTGAAGACATGGAGACATTTCCTCATTGGAAATCATTGTGAGGTGTACACGGATCACAAGAGTTTGAAGTACATTTTCACGCAGAAGGAGTTAAACCTCAGACAAAGGAGATGGTTGGAACTCATCAAGGATTATGATATGAGATTGCATTATCATCCCGGAAAGCCTAATGTAGTAGCAGACGCATTGAGCCGTAAGAGCCATGTAATACGCTGATGACGGGAGAGATACCAAAGGAGTTAGCAGAAGACCTTCGTGAGCTATGTTTGTAAATAGTTCCGAGACGCTATGTAGCAGCATTGGAGATTCAGTCTACCTTGAAGGATAAAATCAGAGAATCTCAGAAAAATGATAAGGAGATTGCAGATATAAAGGAGAAAATGAGCGAAGGGAAAGCAAAGGGATTTCGTGAGGATGAGTACGATACCCTATGGTTTGAGGACCGCGTATATGTGCCAAATGATTCGGAGATCAGGAAGTTGATTCTGCAAGAGGCACATGATTCACCCTATTCGATTCACCCAGGAAATACTAAGATGTATTTGGATTTGAAGGAAACATTTTGGTGGACCGGAATGAAGAAGGATATTGCGGAGTATGTAGCAGTTTGTGATGTATGTTAGAGAGTGAAGGCAGAACATCAGAAGCCAGCAGGATTGTTGCAACCATTGCCGATACCCGAATGGAAGTGGGATAAACTAGGCATGGATTTTATCACGGGTTTGCCAAAGACTCGTTCAGGCTACGACTCGATTTGGGTTATAGTCGACCGTTTGACGAAAGTAGCACATTTCATTCCAGTCAAGACTACCTATAGCAGTGCTAAGTTGGCAAAGATATACAAGACCAGAATTGTTTGTTTGCACGGAGTTCCGAGGAGTATCGTATCAGATAGAGGAACCCAATTTACCTCAAAGTTTTGGAATCAGTTGCATGAAACATTGGGAACTAGGCTAGAATTCAGTACAACTTTTCACCCACAGACAGATGGACAGACTGAGAGAGTCAATCAGATTTCGGAGGATATGCTGAGAGCTTGTGCACTAGATTATGGATCTAGTTGGGACGATAATTTGCCATACACAGAGTTTTCATATAACAATAGTTACCAAACCAGCTTGAAGATGGCACCTTTCGAATCTTTATACGGAAGAAGGTGCAGGACACCATTGTCATGGGACGAAGTTGCAGACCGTCAGTTGTTTGGGCCAGATTTGATTAAGGAGTCTAAACAGAAAGTTAAGCTGATTCGCGACAGGCTCAAGGTAGCCCAGTCTAGACAGAAGAGCTATGCAGATTCGAAACGCAAGGCTATAGAATACGAAGTTGGAGACAGAGTTTATCTTAGAGTATCCCCACTTCGAGGAGTTAAACGTTTTGGAGTTAAAGGAAAGTTAGGACCACGTTTTGTTGGACCGTATAAGATTTTGCAACGCATGGGAGAAGTTGCTTATAAGTTGGAATTACCAGAAGGACTGTCAGGAGTTCACGACGTATTCCATATTTCTCAGCTGAAGAAATGTCACGCCGAGATGGCGGAGGTACCGTTAAGAGATAAAGTGCCGCTTGAAACAATTCAGTTGAAGGATGATTTAACGTATGAGGAGAAACCAGTCAAGATTCTCGAATATGCTAGCAGAGTTACTCGCAGCAAGGTTATCAAGTTTTGCAAGGTTCAGTGGAGCCACCACACTGAGGATGAAGCCACCTGGGAGAAAGAAGAAGATTTGCTCAAGGATCACCCTCACCTATTTTCTAGCCAACCCGAATCTCGAGGGCGAGATTCATCTTAAGGCGGGTAGGTTTGTAACATCCCAAATTTTCAATTTGGAATGTTATACATTAGATCATCATGCATATCATATTTTCTTGCATTTGTTGATCCTAGAAATTTCACGCAACTCAAGGACCCACAGAGAGAGTTGGAGATTTCGAAATTTTCATATTTGAGTTCTTTCAAATTTTGAAAAGAGGATCATTTGGATTATTTATTTGATCTTCATATATTTTTCCAATATCAAAAAAATATGAGAGGGAATAATATGACTTTCCCAAAATTTAGGAAAAATGAAGATTTAATTAATAACTCAAATTTTGGATTTTTTCTCGGAGTTTATTTTCCCTAGGGAAAATGCGTATTTTCAAAAATTGCATTTTAGGCCCGAGTAAAAGTTCATTTTGTTCGGCTCATTTTTAGGAGTCGGGGAAAATTTACTTTATTAATTTTGGAGTCCGGTAGATTTTTCTTTCTTTATTTTTTTTGAGCTGAAACCGATTTAAAAAAACAGCGCTTTGGGCCAAAGGCCCAAGCCGTAAGCCGCCGGCCGGCCAGAGGCCAAGGCCACACAAGACGCTGTGTGCCTGCCAGGAGCCGCCAAGCCCCTGTTTCCTTTTCTTTTAGCAAATCCTAGTAGCATTTGGACCCGTTTAGTTTATTCCGTTTTGCTTTTAGGATTCCTATTCCTAGTCTAATTCTTGTCCCTACTCCAAGCAAAACCCTCCCTCCCCAATATAAATACCCAAGTACCCCCCTCTAACACATCAAACCAAAACCTCTCCTCTCCTTGACAGCAGCCAGCAAGACCACCACCACCCCCCCACCCCACACCCGCGCCGCCCGCCCCACACCGCCACCATGCCACCGCCGCCGCCGCCAAGTGCCGCCGCCGCCGCCCAACGCCGCCGCCGCCGGAGCCCCTCGCCTCTTCGAGGTACTAGCCCCGCGCCGCGTCACTTTTTCCCCTCATTTCAGTTTTTCTCGTAAACCATTCCGGTTTTCTAGATCGGTTTTTCGTTTCGGTTTTCTTTCCGAAACCCTAGATCGGTTTTTCTCGCCGGTTTTTCTTTCCGGTTTTGTTTTGTGAGCGTTCGCCGGACCGTTCGTCTCAACGAACGTGATCACCGGTTAGTCTCGCTTAACGCACCTCCGTTAGTTCAACCATTCGTCGTTCTCTTTTCTAGTCAGATTTATTCCGCTATTTTTTTGATAGCGATTTCAGATCCGATTTTCTTTCTAGTTTATCTTCTCGCTCGTTTATCGGAATCAGGTGATTCAAGCGCCTGGAATTTCGTTTCAAAACTGCTGTTCCGACTAATCAACTTGAACCAAGTTTTGTTACTGTAAAATTTGACTTAGTTTCAAATTGCTAGAACCGAGTTGTTTTCTCTCGCTGTTTGACTTTCGTTGCTTTATTCGTTTTGATTCTTTTTGCAACCAGGGTTCTTAAGTTGGACTTTCTGGTTAGATCTTTTATTCGAGATTTTACCTGTGCATTAGATGAGTACTTATTGAATGCTTGTTGTTTGACTACGATAGATCACCCGGAGTGCGCCGCTTGTTACTTCGAATCTCTAGGTTTCGCGGATCATCAGCAAGGCAAGTAACACTTGATCATACTTTTTCTACTACCCAGTTTTGATGCATTAGATCAATCCTCACACATTGCATGATTAGGATCTAATTAAATTGTGGGGATGGGAAGTAGATGAGGTAGTACCTATTACCTGTTACTTGTGAAACCTTTGGGAGTTACTTCTACGTTTGCTTATTATGCCATGCTATGCTAGTAGACGTGGATTGGGTGAGTGATATCCATGACATATGTGAGATTGTTTAATTAATGGTTTATCTAAGGTGGCAACTTAAATACACATCTGGGTGGATTGAGGCACCTGGGGTTACCAGGACTTGCCTGTTTTTTTGGAAATCCCGGGGGTACCGTGTGATTTTCCTATGGACCGCCACCCAGGCTCAAAGGGATCATAAGATAATTCATACTAGTAACTTACGTGTGCAGCCACAAGCCATTATGGGCTCGGCATAGTTGACTAAGTTGCGCGAACTCTTATAGTGGTGGACTAGCGGATGTAGGGGATGTAGGTGTCTTGGTCTACCCATCGTAAGGTGCTAGTGCTTCGAAGACTATGTCTCGGTCATCCGGTTCTCAAACACCATGTAGTGCGAGAAACCAAGCGGTGGCGATCGAGTCTTGTGGGGAAAAGTCATAAACCTCTGCAGAGTGTACAAACTAATCATGATTAGCCGTGTCCCCGGTTATGGACATCTTGAGTATCTAGTACTTGAATATTCTGTGAATCTCAACATGTTATTTCTAATTAATATTGATGGGTTTGTTAATGAGTACTTTTAATTGGGATTGAGGATGCTGTCAACCATTCTCAATGTTTAACAACCACCATGATAGTTAAATAAATTTATTCCTTTGCAGTAGGGAAAAACTGGCTTTATGCAAAAACTGTAACCATAGAGCTTTCCACCAGCCAAATATGCACGTAGTATAGGCTTATTGTTCATCATTCTCGATGTGTTACTTTGCCAGCATATTCCATGTGCTGACCCGTTTTCGGGCTGCAACTTTCATGTTGCAGACTTTTCAAACGACGAGTAAGGTGCTTTTAGGTTGTGGTTCTATACTCAGTGATGCCGTTGGAGTTGATGGACTCACTTATCTTCCAAGTCTTCCGCTGTTATCGTTATTAGATGGCCTTAAGCCATGATTATTGTAATAAGTCCTCTTCTGGACAGACGCTGTAATAAGTGTGTGATTACTACTCTGTTATAAATCCTTCGAAGTACTGTGTGGTGTCAACATTACTGATCCAGGGATGGCACCGGAGCACAGAGACTTGACCATCTGAGGTCGGGTCGCTACAGGTGGCTATCCTTATGAGGCCGGAGGTCGAGGCAGAGGAGACATGGCGGCGGACGGAGATTCGCGTGGTGGCGGCGCTCTACAGTAGAGGAAGCAGAGGGAGGCACGGTGGAGGCATCGTGGCTGCAGGTGCACTCTCGGGCAGCCATGGCGTCAGGCAGGGACCAACGAAGCAAACAGCCGAGGTAGAGGGAAGGCGCATGGAGGCGGTAGCACCGAGGAGGAGGCTGGGAGGGGCGACGCTCGGTGCCGGCTAGGGGCGCAGCGGTGGATCGGGCTGGCGCGAGGGCGATGGGTAGCAGCAAAGGACGCTGGCGGATAGAAGCGCGGCGGCCAGACGGGTCATGGGCAAAGATGGTCGAAGAAGAGGAGCTCGCCGATCGGAGCATTGATAGGGCATCGGATCAAGTGACGTGTGCGGGCGCAGCAGGGGATCGAGTGCGAGGTGTTGGCCCTCCTGCGTGTGCATGCATTGTGTGGGAGGCGGCACTAAGAGCATGGTTAGTTAGTTGCCATGTCATCTACAGTAAGTTGCCAACGGTCGGCTATAAGAAGTTGCCATGTCATCTACAGTCATCCTCTTACCCGACATGTACAATAGTAAGTTTTGAATATGTATTAGTTTATCAATAGTTTGCCCACCTTACATCCTCACGAAGTGTCTTGGGTCTCGTGTTGCAGGTGGCTACTAATGAAGAGCCCGCTTCTCTTCTCTCCGCTCTTCTATCTCCTCCAACTAAGAAAATATATACTATTATATTCCTTATAGTCTGCTTATGTCACCCTATTGTACTTGCTCTAAGGAGAGGGGGATCAAGGAGAGAAGTGGGATCAGAGAGGCTTGTTAGGGTTATGGGATTTGGGTGTTGGGCCTAAGAGGCCGGCCCAGTTACTGCTGCTGGTTGGATTAAAAGAAAAGAAAAAGGAACGTTTTCCTTTATTTTCCCGTTTAAAAAATAAATAGGTTTGGAGAAAAAGAGCACGGGCTTAGGGAAGGAATCAATGAGATATAAATATATCCCTAGACTCCTGGGATTTTGCATTATTTGAATAAAATGCTTTGGCAATGTTTAGAGACTGAAAATGTAGACTAGTTTGAATTTAGTTCAAACTTGCATAATTTATTAATCTAATCAAAACATTTCCAAAGGAGCTGAAATTTGGAGGAGGTGGACTCAGCATGATCTAGAATTTATAGAAAATAAGTGAACATTTTTATGAAGTCACTTGAATTAAATGGGGTGAAAATAGAAGAAAGAAGATCGGATGGGGCTTTGAAGTTTATGATGGTTTGGGTTGGAATGATCAAGATGCAATGAGCTGCAAATGGAGAGAATGAGAGGGAGTTCACAAGAGATCACAAAAAAAATTAAATATGCCACTAACAAAGCAATGATGATTATGATGCATGATGCAAAAAAACACACATCAAAAGCACGCCAGCACGAACATAACAGAAACTAATGGAGGTCTCGGTCTTGGGGTGTCACACATGGAAACTTTAGTATAAACACTATGGTTACTATAGTGTAACATCATGGCAACTTTTCGCCCCCAGAAAAAGTCGTCAAAGCATATCAATATGGGATCTAGTTTTGAAAATGTCGTCGAGCAAGAGCATATAACTCCTTATTATAAGTAGAATAGTTCTGACTAAACCCACGCAATTTTTTAGAAAAATATGCAATAGGTTTACCATCTTGTAAAAACACACCTCCCAATCCAATTCTACTAGCATCACATCAATTCTCAAAAGTCTTATTAAAATCAGGAAGTTGGAGTAAAGGAGCATGTGTCAACTTATCATTCAATACCATTAAAGCTTCTTCCTGTGCGGTACTCCAAACAAAAGGCACATCCTTCTTAGTAAGCTCATTGAGAGGTGCAGCAATGGTGCTGAAATCTCTCACAAAACACCTATAGAAACCAGAGAGTCCAAGAAAACTCCTCACTTGTGTGACCGTTTTGGGCTGCGGCCAATTCTCTATAGCTTCAATCTTAGCTTTATCAACTTCAATTCCGTGTGGAGTAACAATATAGACAAGAAAAGATAATTGGTCAGTGCAGAAGGTGCACTTCCCAAGGTTACCAAACAAACGTGCATCACATAGAGCAAGAAAACTAGCACGTAAATGTTCCAAATACTCCTCCAAAGATTTGGTATAAATCAGTATATCATCAAAATAAACTACCACAAATCGTCTAATTAAAGCACGTAAAACTTCATTCATTAATATCATCAAAGTACTAGGTGCATTAGTTAACCCAAAAGGCATGCTAACCACTCATACAATCCAAACTTAGTTTTAAATGTTGTTTTCCATTCATCTCCCAATTTCATACGAATTTGATGGTATCCACTACGCAGATCAACTTTGGAGAATATTGTAGAGCCACTCAATTCATCAAGGATATCATCTAGCCTAGGAATAGGATGATGATAAGGAATAGTAAAATTATTAATGCCTCTATAATCAGCACACATACGTGATGTACCATCCTTTTTAGGCACTAGTATAATAGGAACAACACAAGGACTTAGAGATACACATATATAACTTCTGTCGAGTAGCTCCTGTACTTGACGCATACTCTCCTTCGTCTCCTCTGGATTGGTACGGTATGGTGCACGGTTTGGCAGCGACGCACCGGGAATTAAGTCAATCTGATGCTCAATCCTCAAATAGGTGGTAATCTCGGTGGCATGTCTTGTGGAAATACGTTAGCGAACTCTTGCAAAATGTTACTCACAACAGGAGGCAAAGAGGAAGGCACGTCCTCAGATGAAAATAATGCCTCTTTGCACAAGAAACCATAGCAAACAGATTTGCTAAAATCTAGATCATCAGTATCAGATTTAGTGTCAAGTAAACATCCACTTTTTAATTTAATTTCAGATGCAACACTAGATGGTTTATTATTAGGCTTCATTTGTTGCTCAAATTATTTTGCCACAATCTGATTTTCACTCTTATTTTGCTCCTGTTTTTTTACTAGTTCTATTAATATCATCTTTCAAAATGGAATCAGAAGACAGAGGAAGCAAAGTAATATGTTTATCCTTATGAACAAGAGTATACTGATTGTTTCTACCATGGTGTACATATTTTTTTTATCAAATTTCCATGGTCTACCAAGTATTAAGGAACATGCTTGCATGGGTACCACATCACAATCAACATAATCAACATATGTAGAGATAATAAAATTCACACGAACAATATGTGTTACCTTAACCTTGCTGCTGTTGTTGAACCATTGGATGTAGTAAGGATGTGGATGTGGTATTCACAATTCCCTTTGTATGGAACAAATTGTGCCTCTGAATTTGCTCAGCTTGTGTGGCACACACTCAAAACACGTTGAACAACTAAACTTTCATACCTGTCAGCGTCTTTAGCAGCCATGTATTGTGTCTCATGTTCTGAATCATCTCCACAGTGTTCTTCACTTATAATAGGAGCCAAACTCTCCTCATCATAGTCACTAGCGGATTCATACCCACCATCCTTAGTAGCAATCATCACACGCTTAGATTTGAAATCTCTTGCATAATGACCTCTACCCTTACAACGACGACAAATAATATCATGTGTGTGCCCCGTTGATGCCATGGATGTAGAAGAGCTCTATGCAGGCACCACGACCAGCATCTTCTCCAGCTGCTCTGATCGGGGCCCCTCCAGCAGCGGTGCCGGGCCATTAATCTTCTTGGCCTTGGCGAGCCAGCCCTGCAGAATCCACGTATCAAGGTTAGGTCGAATCTCACATGATGTGAATATCTAAACACTCTTCGAAGAGAAATGTCACTCACCTCCTTTGGGGGATTCGCGACATCAAGACCGATGTCCTTCCCCTCGGCCGGCTGGCCACTCCCACATGGGCTTGGCCCTCTCTACACAAGGAAGGAGCTGGTGTTGGAGCACGATCTGGAACACGTCGACCAGCTTCACTCCGGTCTCTATTATGTTGTCAACACGCTTCTGCAGCGCTTTGGTGTCAGCAACACATCCCCCGTCCAGACTCTTGGTGGTCCAGGAGGCCAATCTGGTGGGGGTCCGGACCGGAATGCAGGGACCGCTCCCCATGCAGACTCCCTCGGCTCGGTGATGTAGAACCACTCCTTCTGCCACATCCGGATAGTGTCGATGAAGTGGCCGTCCGGCCACTGTACCTGTGTCAGCTTGCTGATCATGGCCCCTTTGTAGTCCGCGTGCTCGCCACTGACCACCTTGGTCTTCACATAAAACACCTTGAGCCACAAGCCGAAGTGTGGCTGGACACGGAGGAGCACCTCATAGACCATGATGAGGGTTGAAATGTGGAGGAGGGAGTTGGGCGCTAGATCGTGGAAATCTAGCCCATAGTAGAACATCAACCCCCGCACAAAAGAATGCAGGAGAAATCCTAGACCCCTAAGGAAATGGGGGAGAAAAACTACCCGTTCGCCCGGCTTGGGCGTAGGGATGATCTGGCCCTGTTCAGGGGCTCGATGGGTGACGTTGGCCGGCAAGTAACCGGCCAACTTCAGCTTCAGTATATCCTCGTTGGTGATGGAGGATGCGTCCCACTTCCCATTGGCGCCAGATCCGGCAATGATCAAAGGAGGTGAAGTGGGATTAGCTATGGAAGTATGGGGAAAGGGCACTGGAGCTCTGAAGGACTATGAGCGCGGAAGGAAGGAGAAGGCGTGGGATAAAGACTATAGCGGCCCCCCTTTATAGACTATGGGCAGGCCAGAGATCCCTTTTTTCACGCCATTGGCCCCTATGCTTCTCAATATCTCCACTACATTATGAGCAGGGAGGGGAACCGAAATCATTACCCATATCCCCTGAAAGGTGAGACACGATCTCCATGTTGAGGGGACATGTCAAGCGTGGCGTCGACCTCAAACCACGCTTCTAGAAACAGTAACTGCTTGGCGTTATGGCCGGAAGCGACTCTTCGTTGAAAGAGAAAAAGTTGTCAGATAAAGGCGTTGTATGCGCTCGAGAAATGTTTATTGCAACCTTTGGTGATAAGTAAAACCACCGTTTCAGATTCCTGACATCACTTGGCTCCGAATTGGGGAGAAATGTAGTGGGGAACTCGCCTCGCAAGCCGAATACTAAGAGGATGGACAGATACTGGATATAAGTTTTAGCGTTGGAGGCATGTTCGGGGGCTACTGAGGGAGTCATGGACTAGGGGGTCATCGAGGTGACGGCCATTGTGCATGGGCCGGATGGTGTTGTTGTACTATGATAGGAGATCTATGAAGCTGTGGTGTGCCCTCCAAGTCAAGAAGGCTGGAGATCTCTTTTATTTCTTGTTGTAATCTATCTTCGGCAACCCTAGCCCTATCGGTATCTATATAAACCGAGGGTTGTAGTCATTAGAGAGGCAACTATCTTCATCCCCCGTAGCCTAGGGTTTAGCTCATGTTGTTCTCCGGGTAGATCTACTCTGTAAAGCACGTTATACAATAAATATAATCAAGCAGGACGTAGGGTTTTACCTCTTTGAGAGGGCCTGAACCTGGGTAAACACTATGTTCGCCGTCCCTTGTTACCCATCGATTCTAGATCCACAGCTAGGGACCCACTACCTCAAGCTGCCGGTTTTGACACCGATAATAACCAAACAAGATCTCCAAGTGCAAAGACAACGTGTTTTCTGCCTTTATCTCCAGCAAGTTTATATTTAGCATTCATACGCTCAATGTTTTCCTTAGTTAGCTCATGCATTCTTAAGATTAATTCAGCACATTGTTTAGCATCAAAATTAACCTTCTTCGAAGACGAAGAGGCTACAAATCAATGGGTGCACGAGGTAGGAAACCATACACAATCTCAAAAGGGAACATCTTAGTAGTAGAACGTAGCGAACAATTATAAGCAAATTCAATATGAGGCAAGCATTCTCCCCACATTTTCCTTTTATTCTTCAAAACATCCCTAAGCATAGTAGACAATGTTCTATTGACTACTTCACTTTGTCCATCAGTTTGGGGGTGACATGTAGTACTAAAAAGCAGTTTAGTCCCCAACTTAGCCCATAAACATCTCCAAAAGTGGCTAAGAAACTTTGTATCACGATCTGAAACAATAGTATTTGGCACACCATGCAAGAAATAATTTCACGAAAGAACAAATCAGCAACATTAGCTGCAGCATCGCTTTTATGACATGGTATAAACTGTGCCATTTTCGAGAATCTATCCACGACAACAACTATGCTATCCCTCCCCTTCTTTGTTCGAGGTAACCCTAAAACAAAGTCCATAGATATATCCTCCCAAGTAACACTAGGTACAGGCAAAGGCATATATAAACAATGAGGATTGAGTCGTGACTTAGCTTTTCTACATGTAGTGCATCGAGCAACAAAACGCTCAACATCTCGTCTCATCTTTGGCCAAAAGAAATGTGTAGGTGGTATGTACTACGTCGTTTACATGCCAAAGTGTCCCATTAATCCTTCCCCATGCGCCTCCTGCAACATCAAAAGATGAACGGAGCTAGCTGGAATGCATAGCTTGTTAGCACCGAACACAAATCCATCATTAACGACAAAATTATTCCATGTTCTTCCTTCTTTACAATTCTGCATGACATCTCTAAAATCAGCATCATGCATATATTTCTATTCGATGGTCTCCAAACCAAATATTTTTAAAGTCAAGTTGTGAAAGCACAGTATAGCGATGGGACAACGCATTAGCAACAACATTTTCTTTACCCTTCTTGTGTTTAATGAAATAAGGGACAGTCTCAATGAATTCAACCCATTTAGCATGTCTACGATTCAGTTTAGCTTGACTCTTAATGTGTTTCAAAGATTCATGATCAGAATGTATAACAAATTCTTTGGGCCATAAATAATGTTGCCATGTTTCTAAAGTCTGAACAAGAGCATATATTTATTTATCATAAGTAGAATAATTCAGACTAGGTCCACTCAATTTTACATAAAAGTATGCAACAAGTTTGCCATCTTATAATAATACACCTCCAAATCCAATTCCACTAGCATCACATTCGAGCTCAAACGTCTTATTAAAATCAGGAAGTTGGAGTAAAGGAGCATGTGTCAACTTATCATTCAATACCATTAAAGCCTCTTCCTGTGCGGTACTCCAAACAAAAGGCACATCCTTCTTAGTAAGCTCATTGAGAGGTGCAGCAATGGTGCTGAAATCTCTCACAAAACACCTATAGAAACCAGCGAGTCCAAGAAAACTCCTCACTTGTGTGACCGTTTTGGGCTGCGGCCAATTCTGTATAGCTTCAATCTTGGGTTTATCAACTTCAGTTCCGTGTGGAGTAACAATATAGCCAAGAAAAGATACTTGGTCAGTGCAAAAGGTGCACTTCCCAAGGTTACCAAACAAACGTGCATCACACAGAGCAAGAAAACTAGCACGTAAATGTTCCAAATACTCCTCCAAAGATCTGCTATAAATCAGTATATATCAAAATAAACTACCACAAATCGTCTAATTAAAGCACGTAAAACTTCATTCATTAATCTCATCAAAGTACTAGGTGCATTAGTTAACCCAAAAGGCATGCTAACCACTCATACAATCCAAACTTAGTTTTAAATGTTGTTTTCCATTCATCTCCCAATTTCATACGAATTTGATGGTATCCACTACGCAAATCAACTTTGGAGAATATTGTAGAGCCACTCAATTCATCAAGCATATCATCTAGCCTAGGAATAGGATGACGATAAGGAATAGTAAAATTATTAATGCCTCTATAATCAACACACATATGTGATGTACCATCCTTTTTAGGCACTAGTATAATAGGAACAACACAAGGACTTAGAGATACACATATATAACCTCTGTCGAGTAGCTCCTGTACTTGACGCATACTCTCCATCGTCTCCTCTGGATTGGTAAGGTATGGTGCACGGTTTGGCAGCGATGCACCGAGAATTAAGTCAATTTGATGCTCAATCCTCAAATAGGTGGTAATCTCGGTGGCATGTCTTGTGGAAAGACATTAGCGAACTCCTGCAAAATGTTACTCACAACAGGAGGCAAAGAGGAAGGCACGTCCTCAGATGAAAATAATGCCTCTTTCCACAAGAAACCATAGCAAACAGATTTGCTGAAATCTAGATCATCAGTATCAGATTTAGTGTCAAGTAAACATCCACTTTTTAATTTAATTTCAGATGCAACACTAGATGGTTTATTATTAGGCTTCATTTGTTGCTCAAATTCTTTTGCCACAATCTGATTTTCACTCTTATTTTGATCATGTTTTGCTTTACTAGTTCTATTAATATCATCTTTCAAAATGGAATCAGGAGACAGAGGAAGCAAAGTAATATCATTATCCTTATGAACAAGAGTATACTGAATGTTTCTACCATTGTGTACAATTTTTTTTCAAATTGCCATGGTCTACCAAGTAATAAGGAACATGCTTGCATGGGTACCACATCATAATCAACATAGTCAACATATGTAGAGATACTAAAATGGACACGAATAGTCGTGTTACCTTAACCTTGTTGCTGTTGTTGAACCATTGGATACATTAATAATGTGGATGTGGTCTTGTGGTGAGAGATAGCTTCTCCAACATCTCCATGCTAGCCAAGTTGTTGCAGCTCCCTCCATCTATGATGACGCGAATAGAATGTTCCGTCACAACTACCTTTGTATGGAATAAAATTATGCCTCTGATTTTGCTTGGCTTGGGTGACCTGCACACTCAGAGCACGTTGAGCAACTAAACTTTCATACCTATCAGCATCTTCAACAACCATGTATTACATCTCATGATCAGAATCATCTCCACCATGTTCTTCACTTGTAATAAGAGCCAAAGTATTCTCATCATAGTCACTAGCGGACTCATACCCACCATCCTCAATAGCAATCATAACATGCGGAGATTGGCATTCTCTCGCATAATGACCTCTACCCTTACAACGACGACAAATAATATCATCTATGTGCCATGTTGATGCCATGGATGAAGAAGAGCTCTGTGCAGGCCCGGTAGGTCTGCTCTTGGTAGATAGTGGTGGTAGTGTCTGCTTTCTTGTATCATGGCTAGAGGTGGTAGCTGACAGAGGTGCCAGTGCAGCAGAACGTGTGGAAGTAGAAAACGCACGTGGTGTCCACGATGAAGGTCGACATGTAGAAAAATTAGTCCACGGAAATGCCTGTTGATCCCGCACTTCACGTTCAGCTTTGGAAGCAAGATGGAATAAATGAGTGATATTGTTATACTCCTTATACTCTAAAATGGTTTGAATCTCTCTATTTAATCCACCCATAAAACATGGAAGCATAGCTTCATTATTCTCAAGAATACCACATCTAATCATGCCAATTTGTAATTCCTGGTAATACTCCTCTACAGAATTTTTTCCTTGTCTCAAACGCTGCAGTTTTTGAAGTAATTCACGTTGATAATATGGTGGAACCCAACGAGTACGCATAGCAGTTTTCAAAGCAGTCCAAGTAGGTGGAATAGGATATAATCTACAATGTTCAGACCACCAAACACATGCAAAACTAGTGAAAGCACAAACAGCAGCAACAACACGTCTCTCCTCGGGATATTGTAAGCATGTAAAGCATTGTTCAGCTTCTAACTTCCAAGTAAGATAAATATTAGGAATGTATCTACCCTTGAATGGCAAGATATTCAACTTTAGTTTATGGACGTGGTCTTGATCTCTTACCTGAGGGGATGCTGCAGCCCTACCATTGCGATTATATGCATGAGGATGACGTGGTGGTGGTGGTGGTGCTGGTTGCATGTAGTTCTGATTTTGATCAAACTCATCCTCGTAATGGTCCTCCTCCTCTGTAGTAGCAACAGGAGCTACAGAAGCATCAACATCAGTAGCAGCGGCACCAGAAGTTTTTCCTGGCTCAAAAGTTACACGCTGCGCTCGCCATGCAGGATCGCGACGTGGAGGTGGTTGTTGTTGTTGCAATGGTGCAGCAGATGCGGGTGGTGGTTGTGGTAGACGTGCGAGTACTTCATTGAACTCGGCGTCCAACTTGGTGTCATTTCTCTTCTCAATGTCATCAATCCTCTCTAGTGCCTTTCCAAAGCTGGCCATCATGTCTTCCACCTGTTGACCCAACATTTGCTGAAATTTATCATTAAGCTCCTTCTTCGTCATGTTCTCCCAGTCAATCTCGTCGTCTTGTGGTCCTGTCATGGTTAGCAGCAATAGAAACACACAATATGATCCTATAGACTACTAGAAATTGGTGGTGGTGGGGTGTCACAAATTCGTCAAGCAAATCTCAAATTCTTACCAGTTCTTACCCATCAGCAGGTGGTGATCGGCAACCATTGTAGTCAAAACTTCTCAAAGCTTGGACAGAGTGATTGCCAGGTGGTGTCAAACGCACAATGTAGATGTATGTGGAGCTGGGAAGGCTTATGATATGGTATCAAAAATGTCAGCAATAATCAATTCAGAGATGCAAAGTTGAAAAAATTCTCAACGACGGTACTATGGTGGTGCTGGGCTAGACCATGCTAGAGATGCGAGCCTAGAACACTAACAAAATCACGATGCTACATGTAAACAAGGGAGGACCACACTCTGAATCTCTCTTTTTTTCACTTTTTTGCTTCTTTTTTAAAACCTGGAACTATTTTTCTTCTGTGGGTGGCACGAAAGTTGCGGAATCCAACTTGGTCACGACTCAGAGTATGGCATGATCTGGAACTCGAAAACAAAGAAACAAATACTAGACTCGGACTGGTTGCAGAGATGAATCTGGTGGAAACTCGAACTAGTGGCGGATATATGTAGGGCGGCGGAACACAGACTAGTGGTGAAACTATGAAGGAGGTGGACTCGGATTATCGTGATGGCAATGGATATGTGGTATATGGCAGCGGTGATGACGATGGTGGTATATGGCAGCGGTGATGATGATGTTGCGGTGGCGGGGTGACAACCTCTGAACAGAGCTCGAAACACTAAGGGACTAGACACTAAGACCAGCAACTCGACACGATGATGCAACTCGCAAACTCAACAAAGCAAAACTCTAAAAAGATTATGCAAAGGCTCAGATTGGTTCAAATATGATGAACTAACCTTAATTTTTTAGGCTTTTTCGTGGACTGTACGTATGAAGAACAGACTCAATCTAAAATATGAAAAACTGGAAAATCTCACCGAGCAACCTGGAAATCTGATACCACTTGATAGAGGCAAAGGTGTCCCATCTCTTGATGAGATGGCGGATATTGTTTTTGGTAGAGTAGACTTTGACGATTCGACTACGAACATGTGAGGACGTCGCACCTTAGAAATCGCTAAACCAACTACGAGAGGTTATTGACCATGCTGGAGCATGATCAACCTGACCACGAGGGTCTGCTTCCTGCAAGCAAATGAAGAACAAATAAGAAATTGAAATTACAATCTGGATATTGCGAATTAAAGAGGAAAGCTTTATTAATCAAGTGGGGTTCTATTACGTCTTGGTCTGGTTGTTGAACACAAACAAAGTACGTGAATTTGAATCTATGGCGAACTTTTAATCTAAACAAACCCAAAGTCTAAACGACGCCCTAAAGGTTGTATATATGGAGGAAGAGGGGGGAATTTCGTGGCCCTTGGAGGAGGGGTCCGAAACCAACCCTAACTATTGTTTCCCCACACATACCCACACATACGGACTATAAAAACAACCTATACTCAAGTATTTCGAAATTACATGGGCCTGGCCCAATATTAAGGTGACGCGGCACCTATAATAGCCTATGGACAAAATTTATGAAGTGGCATCTTGTATATTTCATCCAAGGCTTCATGCACTCGTTATGGTGGCTTCAAAGTCCTAAAATCATCACTTATAAATTTGTTCTTGTTCTCCTTGCGCATGCCATCATCTCCATGCTTGTTCTTACTCCAATGTTCATCCTTCTTGTCCAAGCTAGGCCCTTTGTAAGCAAAACAAATATATCCAATTTAGGCAGCATCATATTCTCATGAACATTAGAATCATTACCAAGAAACGGAAGTACCTGGTAATTTAATTGGTCCAATATGTATAGCAGCAGGGGCTGTGGGTGTAACAATGGTATTGGTGGTCCTCATCACACTGGGGCCTTGTTCTTTTCAGCAGCAGAGATGTTCCTAATTGTCTTTCCTCTTGCCTTGGAAGTAGGTGCCTAAGATGGTTCCAACTAGGATCTGGGGCCGCTGCTTTGTCCGATAGGCGCCAATTGGTGTCAACATGTCCACCAACAGGCTTCTTTGCTCAATGCGTCGGGCGGTCGATCACCTTAAAACCGGCCTGGCGGACAAGAGGGTAGCCCTGGCTCGAAGCGGCCAGGCGCTTGACGAAGCAAGGAAAGTTTTCCTCACCCAGTCTACCAGTCCTGATTGGGAGAACAAGGAGACCTGGGAGCAGGTGTCCCAAGCCTTAGCGGAGGCCAAGGCTATCCTGGTCCATGCCGCCGATGAAGCCCGCAAGAAGGTGGCCACTGAGTTGGTGCGGGACTGTCAGGCGAAGGAGGCGGAGAACGCGAAGGCCCTAAGGATTCCCTTTAGAAGCAGAGGGATGAGGCCCGAGCTGAATATTAGCAAAAGCTGGACCTCCATGCCTCCTGCTTTTTGTAGGAGAGATGGTCCCTTGAAGCCAAGCATGCATCTTTAGAGGAGGAGCTTAACCCCGCGAGGGGCTCCCTTGAAGAGGCTCTGTCCTTGGCGGCAGAGAATGACAAGGCCCGGACCAAGGCCAAGGACAAATGCGAGAAACTCTGCAAGGAGCTCGCGCATCTTGAGGGCTAAACACCTAGCTAGTGGAGGACACCTCTCAGCACGAGGGGAAGACACTTGAGAAGTATCAAGTTGCAAAATAAGGAGGTCCTCGAGAGCTCCCTCATTTTTTTTCATTTATCTTTTATAGCTTGCTAAATAAACATGACACAAAACTATTCAGCACAAACACTATCCTAAACCCTTGGGATAGAGAAATCATAAAAGAACAAACATATCTCTTTGTCGATGCACTCAGTGGCTACATCGCTATAAAGTGGACCCCCCCGGCCCCCACAGCTCCACCTGAAGGTTGCATCGTATGTTCCTTTTTTTTATCCGGACCCCTACATACGCTTCTTCTGCCGGCCTCCCATAGCTTCATGCTTTGGGGCTGCATCGATGCAATTTTTTGGTAGTCCTTTGAGGAAAGAAACCATAAAGGATGTCAGACGACTGAATCAGGCTTTCTGGTCACACCACACCACACTAAACATGCATATGACATCAACCAGCACAAGGGGATCTCTGCTCCAAATAGGAGAAGCGGCACATCACCGCCTCTACAGCGTAAACAATGAATATACCTGATGTAGGGTGGAACCCTAATTCGTCGATCTTTCACGTTTGGAGGGGATCCTACGGAGGGGACACGAAGAACGCGCAGAAGAACGAGAGGAAATCACGGGGAAAAACGAGAGAGAGACACTCAACCGACAAGAGATCAATCACACAAGGTCTAGATCATCGAAGCACGAGTGATACATGGTCCAAAATCAACAAAGGAAAGATACAAAGGTAGCCCTTCTTCTCCGAGAGGAGGTCTTGAATCCACGAGGGGATCTTCCCTTATAGGGGTCTTGAATCCGATGGATCTTCTCCTAGACGGAGGTCCTGATCTCCGTGGAATATGATCTAATCCAATGCTAAGTCTCAAAGTGAGGAGAGGGGGTCCTATATATAGAGTCTGGGGTGAAGGGGTACATGGGCTCAGCCCAACACGCTGGCGGCTGGCGGATGATCCGGCGGCGGTCCGGATGATCCGGGCTGGTCCGGATGATCCGGGTGGGGCCCGGATGGTCCGGTGCTCTGCTGGTGACGGCGCAAGGCCGGACGTCCGGCTGGTGGTCCGGATGTCCGGGCGGGATCCGGATGATCCGGGCCGGGGTCCGGATGATCCGGCTTCAGCATGGAGGTTCTGTTGCCTTCGGTCGATTTAGCTGGCTCGTCCGGACCGGGGTCCGGATCATCCGGGCTCTGTCTGGATCGTCCGGGCCTCCGTCTGGATCGTCCGTCCTCTCTGGTCCTGGTTGCTTTCTCCTCTCCGTCTTCGCGTATGTCTTCCGCTTCCGATTCTCCTTGCTTCCTAGCCTCTTCATGGTCGACTCCTTGGTGCCTGAGTATGCATAGAGTTTCCGTTTGAGGTAGTAACCATGTCTCATGTGAATCGAAGGAGAGTTGTGAGAGGAGTGATGTCACCTCGGTTTCAAGAGCTCTTGCATGTGCTCGAGTCATCGGTCCTTGTGGTGTTGTAGGTGTTGATGTAGAGTCCATGGGGATGATGGAAGGATGCTCGCATCATATCCCTCCTTGAAAGGATCCGACCTCGGATCTAAATCTTCATCACCATGGAAAGGCGAGAGGTCTTTGACGTTGAAGGTGTCGCTCACGTTGTACTTGTCGCTTGGTAGGTCGAGCTTGTAGGCATTGTTGTTGTAGCGTGCTAACACCTTGAAGGGTCCATCGGCTCGAGGTAGAAGTTTGGACTTGCGTTCGTTGGGGAAGCGTTCCTTGCGAAGGTGTAGCCACACGAGATCGCCTATGTTGAAGATCATGGGTTGCTTGTTGATGTTTAGCTTGATCGCTAGTCGTTGTACTTGGCGCTCGATGGTGTTTCTTGTATCTTCATGCATCTTCTTGATGTAGCTTGCACGGGCACTTGCGTCGAGGTTGGTGCGCTCTTATAGAGGTAGAGGTAGGATGTCCAATGGGGACAATGGGTTGAAGCCGTAGACGACCTCGAAGGGAGACTTGCCGGTCATCGAATGTCTTGCGCGGTTGTAGGCGTACTCGGCGATAGGTGGACACACCTCCCACTCCTTGATGTTCTTCTTGATCAACACGCGAAGTAGAGTGGAGAGCGTCCGGTTTGCCACCTCCGTTTTGCCGTCGGTTTGAGGATGGTATGCGGATGAGAACATGAGCTTGATGCCGAGCTTGGCGCAAAGAGTCTTCCAAAAGTAACTCAAGAACTTGACGTCGCGGTCGGAGACGATTGACTTTGGTACTCCATGAAGGCGCAAGATTTCCCTACAAAAGAGATTTGCAATATGTGAAGCATCGTCTACCTTGTTGCAAGGAATAAAGTGTGCCATCTTAGAAAATCGATCTACAACCACAAACACGGAATCCTTTCCATTTTGAGTTCTAGGCAAACCAAGTACAAAGTCCATGCTAATGTCTTCCCAAGGTTGATATGGAATTGGAAGAGGCATGTAAAGACCATGAGATTGAGCTTTTGACTTAGCTTTGCGGCATGTAGAGCATCGGGTGGTGAAGCGTGAAACGTCTCGAAACATCTTGGGCCAAAAGTAGTTCTTGGAGAGCGTGGCGAAGGTCTTGTCGCGTCCAAAATGTCCCATGAGTCCACCTCCATGAGCCTCTTGCAAAAGTAGCAAACGAAGAGAAGACTCGGGTATGCATAGTTTGTTAGCTCTCATAAGATAACCATCCTTGAGGTAATATTGTTCCCAAGATGTATGCGTCAAACATTTAGCATAATGAGCTGCAAAAGATGGATCACTAGCATACAAATCTTTGATATGCTCAAAACCAATAACATTCAACTCAAGTTGGGTGACAAGCGTGCATATGCGTGAAAGTGCATCGGCAACTACATTTTCCTTGCCCTTAATGTACTTGATCACATATGGAAAAGATTCAATAAATTCACTCCATTTGGCATGACGCTTGTTCAATTTTGTTTGACCTTTTAAGTACTTTAGCGTTTCATGATCGGTATGGATGACAAACTCATGAGGTCTAAGATAATGTTCCCAAACATTTAGCACACGCACTAAAGCATACAATTCTTTGTCATACACGGGATAGTTAAGTTGAGCACCGGAGAGTTTTTCACTAAAATAAGCAATGACTCGTTTTTCTTGCATTAAAACTCTGCCAATTCCGGTACCACTTGCATCACAATGGACCTCAAAAGTTTTGTCAAAACTGGGCAAAGCAAGAATTGGAGCATGAGTAAGCAAAGACTTGAGCTCATCAAAAGCGTTTGATTGCAAAGGTCCCCAAACAAAAGGAGTATTCTTCTTACTCAAAGCATGCAAAGGAGCTACAATAGTGCTAAAGTTCTTCACAAAGCGGCGATAAAAACCTGCAAGACCAAGGAAACTTCGCACTTGTTGCAAATTGGTGGGTCGGGGCCAAGTTTTAATTGCTTTGATCTTAGTTTCATCAACATGGACACCCTTGGAAGAGACAACGAAACCCAAGAAAACCACTTTGTCAACGCCAAAAGTGCATTTTTTCAAGTTGGCATAAAGACTTTCCTTTCGAAGTGTTTGCAAAACAAGCTTAACATGATCAAGATGCTCTTTCATGTTTTTGCTAAACACAAGAATATCATCGAAGTAAACCACAATAAAGATTCCAATGTATGGGTGAAGTACATGATGCATAAGACGCACAAAAGTTCCGGGAGCTTCCGACAAACCCATGGGCATAACCAACCATTCATATAAGCCAAATTTTGTTTTGAAAGCAGTTTTCCATTCATCACCCTCATGAATGCGGATTTGATAATAGCCACTTTTAAGATCAATTTTTGAGAAAAAGTTGGCTCCACTAAGTTCATCAAGCATATCATCTAAGCGAGGAATGGGATGCCAATTGCGCACGGTGATAGCATTTATGGGTCTACAATCGAACTGGCGGAAACTTCCATCGGGCTTAGGCACAAGTATAGCGGACACGGCACAAGGGCTTAAGCTTTCACGTACATGACCGTTGTCGAGTAGTTGTTGTACTTGCCGTTGAATCTCCTTGGTTTCTTCGGGATTGACACGGTAGGGAGCTTTGTTTGGAAGTGGCGCTCTGGGGATGAGGTCGATTCGATGCTCAATGCATCGAAGGGGAGGTAGGCCCGGAGGTAGCTCTTCGGGGAAAACATCTTGAAATTCCTGCAAAAGAGATTGAAACACCAAAGGTAGCTCATGAGTGGTGTTAGTGTTTGGTTCTCCATCCTTGCACACTAGGACAAAGTGCATCACACTCGATGGGTTCTCACACACTTCTCGCATCTCATGTTTGGTGGCAAATAGTATGAGGTTTTTCTCTCTAGGCGAAGAGGCGCTCAAATTTGGCTCGTGGCTCTCACTCACTTTTTGGTGGCTCACTTTCTCACTCTTCTCTCTTTGGTTGGTGGCTTGTTTGTCGGCTATCACTTGACTAGGAGACATGGGTCGTAGGACATATTCTTTGCCTTTCATCTTGAAGCTATAGTGGTTTGTACGCCCATTGTGGTAGACTCCACGGTCGAATTGCCATGGCCGACCAAGGAGGAGGTGGCAAACGGTCATTGGTACCACATCGCACTCCAAAGTGTCCTCATATGCACCGATTTTGAAGGATACTTGGACCGTATGCTCGACTCGTATAGTGTCGGAGTCACTTAGCCATTGAACCTTGTATGGTTACGGATGCTTCTTCTTGACCAATTGGAGCTTTTAGTTCTTCGCTTGCAAAATTGTGGCAACTACCTCCATCGATGATGACCTTGATGGATCTCCCATTGATGCCGGCCTTTGTGTGGAAGATGTGGCATCGTTGGTCTTCTTCTTGGTGATGTTGAAGTGTCAAGACTTTGGAGACAACAAGAGCGGGGCTTGTATCTTCATCACAAAAGACTTGATCATCTTCATCCTTGTTGATGCGCCGGTGCATGGCCACTTGCTCAATAGCGTCCATTTCATCTTCACTCATTGAGTCGTAGGTGCCATCGTCGTTGAGTATCATGAATGCGCTTGTTGGTGCATTCATATGACTTGTGGCCTCGGCGCGCAAGTAAAACACTTGAAGGAGCTTGTCTTGACGGTCTCATCGGTTGGAGTAGATGATGAAGCACGTGGCTTGGAGTTGCTTGTAGTAGGAGGAGGTCGACTTGAACTTGTAGAAGTTTTCTTGTAACTTGACTTGTCGTCGTTGCTTGGAAAAGGCTTGGTTGATGTCGAAGTTGGAGTAGTTGTTGAAGCTTGGTTGTTGGAGAGGCCGTATGTCTTGGATGAGTACTTGGCGTACTTGAAGTCATCTTGCACTTGTCGTTCCACCTTTGTAGCTTGATGCACGAGCTCAATGAGGTTGGAGTAGGGTTGGAAGTCGGCGATCTTCTTGATGGGATGGTTGAGTCCATTCAAGAATCTTGCCATTGTTTGCTCATCATCTTCCTTGACATTGGCTCGAATCATGGCAATCTCCATTTCTTTGTAGTATTCTTCAACACTCTTTGTTCCTTGCTTGAGGAGTTGTAGCTTCTTGAAGAGATCACGGTTGTAGTAGGTGGGCACAAAGCGTGCTCTCATGACATCCTTCATTTGAGCCCAAGTTGTGATTGGAGGTTCACCTCTTGCTTGTCGGCGCTCAAGGACTTGTTCCCACCATATGAGCACATAGTCTTGGAACTCAAGTGATGCCATAGCGATCTTCTTCTCTTCCTCATAGTTGTGCAAACGAAAGATTTTGTCAACCTTCAATGCCCATGAGAGGTACTCTTCGGGATCATTGGTTCCATTGAACTTGGGCATTGTGAACTTGAGCTTGCCATAGCGATGTTCTTCATTGTTTTGAGGTCGATGTTGATGATGGCGCTCTTGACGTGGAGGGTAATCATCCTCATGTTGCTCTTGGCGAGGAGGAAGTCCATGATCAACTTGCTCTTGTTGACCTTGAGGTTGAGGATGAGCTTGAGGAGCTTGTGGAGGAGCTTGTGGGGCTTGACGTTGTGCACGCGGATAGTAGTTCCTCTCTTGTATTTCTTCTCGAAGGGCTTCCTCTTGGTTGCGCCTTTCACGATTGCGATTGGTGAGAGCTCGACTTGATGCTTGAAGGGCGCGTTCCGCCTCGAGGGCTTGTGCTTCTCGTTGTTGTTGTTGAAGACGTTTAGCCTCGGCGTCTTGTTGCTCTTGGTGTAGGCGCTTCGTTCTTGTTCTTGTTGGTGGCGAAGGCGTTGTCGTTCTTGAGCTTGAGCAAAGCGCCATTTGGCTCGATTGAGGACGAGAACTTCTTCATCAACTTGCTCTTGGAGATTCTTGTCATGTAGCGAGTTGCGAGATGCATAGCGATCTTAACGCGGCTTGTCGAAGAATGTTCGATGACGGTGTACTTTTGTCGGAGAAGGAGTCGTCGAGATGGCGACTTGAGTGGCTCCGTCTTGAGTGTGAAGAGGTAGAAATCGCCAGTTCAACAACAAAGCGCGGATCTCGTCCATTCTTGCATCATTCTCTTTCTTGTCTTGCGTCGAGTTTGTTGTCAAAGTAATCTCGTGTATGTTTCTCGGAGAGTCGCAAGTCGGTGGAGAGGTTGTCGATCGTTAAGCTCATTGCTTGTTGCTCTTGATGGAGAGCTCGTTCTTGCGCCAAAGAGGTGGCTCTTGGTGACGTATGATGACATGTCGTCGTCTTGCTTTCGATGAAGAGTGGATTTGTAGAAGAACTTGGCCTATCCATCATTTCAAGCAAATTGTGAGTGGTAGAAGGAGAAGAATGAATACCAATGTACCTTTGACGAAGTTGAAGATGAATCAAGTTCACTCAAATGCGGACAATGAAATAGCACTATTGGTACCGATCCTTGTCAATTCTCACACCTACACAAGTAAAAGCTTTTGGTGGAGCTTGGTTAGGATGGTGGCACAAAATTGATTGCAATCGTTAGCTTGACTCAAAAATGTTGAAGAAGATTCGCGAATTAGCATATGCAACAAGTAGACCAAGCAAGTAGTGGTACACGGAAACACACGCATAAATAGATAAATGGGATTGTGCAAACCAAAAGTGAGCCAAAATGTGGAATCACGAAAATGCTCTTGTTGCACAATACTAGAGAGACATAGCACGATTGCACAATAGGCGGATCACGGAGCTTGTGCACAACCTACTAGGCAAAAATGCAACTATCTCTATCCCACGTATGCTATATGTATGGTGTATCGGTGCAATGATCCAAGATGATCTTATATGACAATCTTAATGTTGTATGATGCTATGCTTTTTGCTTATAAGCTCTTTGCTTATCTTTCCTCTTTGCTTAAAAGCTTGAGTGGCTCTTTCTCTTTTGAGCTCTTTTCTTATGCAAATTTGACGAACTAAGATAGCAATTGTGTATGCGATGACAACTTTGTGACACACAAGTTGTTTCCGAGATATGCACCTCGATTGTATGTATGATATTGTGTATGCAACTAATGTGCACAAGTCACGTTGCCGGCAATACTCAATGGCTAGTCTCAATGGGTAAGCAACGCAAGAGATGGTATATGATGGTTATCAATGCAATTGCAAGATTTGACAAAGATGTCGTCGATGTTACCGTCCATAGCGAAGATGAGTAGGCGACCAAAATGAGCGTTTGTTGTTGATGTCACACCGCGCCTAAATAGCCGAAACACAAGAGGACACGGAAATCCCACTCAAATTGTCGAACTCAAAATCGAATGGTAGTACGGAGGTTGAGTCTTGGGGTTTGGCAAGTGGAAATGGTGGTGGATAGGCTATATATGTGTGTGGATGGTGGTGGTGGAGGATGGGGGCTGCAGAATCTGCAGTTTCGGCAGAGGAAGCCGGATGATCCGGGCCAGGAGCCGGATGATCCGGGCGAGTCCGGATGATCCGGGCGAGTCCGGATGATCCGGGACTTGGTCCGGATGATCCGGGCAGGTCAACAACGCATGGGAACTGCTCGGGAAGAACTCGAAAATGGGGTGGAATTTGACGATTTCGGGGATTTTGGGTGGATTTCGAGGGGGAGAAGGTGGGGAAACACAAGATCCACAAGTTACACACCGAATCCACGGATCAAAAACAACAAAACATCATCAAAACTAACAAATTACAAAAAAATTTGGGGGTAATTTTTGTGGCGATTTTCGGGTTTTTAGGACGAAAACAACAAAATCAAGCTAGAAATCACGGGGTAGGGGCTCCAAAAACGTGATCAACGTGGCTCATGATACCATATGATGTAGGGTGGAACCCTAATTCGTCGATCTTTCACATTTGGAGGGGATCCTACGGAGGGGACACGAAGAACGCGCGGAAGAACGAGAGGAAATCACGGGGAAAAACGAGAGAGAAACACTCAACCGACAAGAGATCAATCACACAAGGTCTAGATCATCGAAGCACGAGTGATACATGGTCCAAAATCAACAAAGGAAAGATACAAAGGTAGCCCTTCTTCTCACGAGAGGAGGTCTTGAATCCACGAGGGATCTTCCCTTATAGGGGTCTTGAATCCGATGGATCTTCTCCTGAGCGAAGGTCCCGATCTCCGTGGAGAAATGCGGTGGATGAGCAAAGGCTCTCACACACAAATATGAGCTAATCAATGCTAAGTCTCAAAGTGAGGAGAGGGGTCCTATATATAGAGTGCAGGGTGAAGGGGTACATGGGCTCAGCCCAACCTTTGTGGCGCCGGCCGGATGATCCGGGCTGGTCCGGATGATCCGGGTGGGGCCGGATGGTCCGGTGCTCTGCTGGACGGCCTTGGGCGGACGTTCGGCTGGTGGTCCGGATGTCCGGGCGGGATCCGGATGATCCGGGCCGGGGTTCGGATGATCCGGCTTCAGCGTGGAGGTTCTGTTGCCTTCGGTCGATTTAGCCGGATCATCCGGACCGGGGTCCGGATCATCCGGGCTCTGTCCGGATCGTCCGGGCCTCCGTCCGGATCGTCCGGCCTCTCTGGTCCTGGTTGCTTTCTCCTCTCCGTCTTCGCGTATGTCTTCCGCTTCCGATTCTCCTTGCTTCCTAGCCTCTTCATGGTCGACTCCTTGGTGCCTGAGTATGCATAGAGTTTCCGTTTGAGGTAGTAACCATGTCTCATGTGAATCGAAGGAGAGTTGTGAGAGGAGTGATGTCACCTCAGTTTCAAGAGCTCTTGCACGTGCTCGAGTCATCGGTCCTTGTGGTGTTGTAGGTTTTGATGTAGAGTTCATGGGGATGATGGAAGGATGCTCCGCATCAATACCTCATTTTCCAAGCAGTAAAAGCACATAAATGAGGTCATATTAATAAGTTCCACAAAGAAAGTTGCAAAATACTTCTTGTCTTTAGGACACAAGAGCAGGCCTGACGGCGGCTCTATGCAACGGCAAACGCCGCAGTCGACTCTACATCACCATAAAAGTTTTGTGCTGGGCGGGCCTCCAGCTCCACGGTAACAAGACCACAGGCAGACCAGTCTAGGCGGCATGCCCGCAGCCTCGCCAGTACATACTACGCACCAAGAGTAGTCTCGCAGCCTCCTGCAAATCCATTAGGCACTACAATGCCAGTGGCATGCGGGCTACAAGCTGGTTGGCGTTGGCACTCCTAGCCTCGCCAGCCACAAGGCTCCCTCTGCTATCTCCAAGGCCTCGGACATTCGCCCCAAGGTCAGCGTCATGACACTAAGCGGCAGAGAGCCTTGTGAACTAGGCATATCCGGTAGCACACCTGCACGACAATAATGACATAAATCATGTCATGTGGGAGCATGGCAGGAAACTACTACAACAACAAGTGAAATGAACAAGTGATGTGGAGCATCCTAAGGTCATCCCCATGTACATTACGACTACTCCCCATGCCCCAAGAGGACAGACGATGAGACCTCAAGCATACGCCATTGTACGCAAGGTTATCTCTCTCATGTCCGAACTATCACTTTCCACATATGAGACATGGCTACTCCTCATGCATGGACCTTGCATATACTCATGTACAACTGAGATGACCATGGAGAATCCAAGGACCAAGGCCAATCATGGAAGAAGAGAAGGAAGAAGAAGAACGGAGCAACACGGGACTTTCCCGGATCATCCGGACCCCCAGTCGAACGATCCGGACAAAGTTCGAACGATCCAAATGACCACCCGGACGATCCGGGCAACGTGTCCGAAGACACTCGAAGCCTGCTCATCAAAGACGGACAATCCAGACCAGGTCCCAGATCATATGGACGTAGCCGGACATCCGGACCAGGTCCCGGATCATCCGGACTAGCTGCTACCGCTACGACACCTCTGGACGATCCGAACGGTCGCCCGGATGATCCGGACCTCCGGGCCACCATCCAGATCATCCGGACCCTGCCTGCGTGCATGAGTTGGGCCGAGGCCCATGTACCTCTTCGCCCTTTGGCCTATGTATATGACTCCTCCTCCACTTTTCTAGGGTTAACACTTATTTAGCTCATTTGAGAGATAGAGTTGTGCTCATCCACTTTTTACCCTCTCCATGAGAGAACAAGGCCTCTCCACGGGAAGATCCCCCAAGTGGATTCAAGGCTCCCCACGGGAAGATCCCTCGCGGTTTTAAGGCCTCCTCGTGGAAATGAACTAGTTACCTCTTGTATCGTCCTTCATTGTGTTTGAATCGTGTACCACTCGTATTGTTCAAGGATCTAGCACATGTGTGATCGTTCTCGTTGATTTGAGTGTCTCCCCTCGTGATTTCCTCATGTTTCCCCTCGTGTTTTTCGTGTTCTTCACGGGATCCCCTCCAAATCATGAAAGATCGGCCCTAGGGTTTCCACCATACATCATCTTGGTATCATGAGCCACGTTGATCACAAATTTTGAGTCTCCCTCACCATTTTCTAGCCTTGTTTTGCTTGATTTCGGCCTAAATCCAAAAATCCCCACCAAAAATAGACCCAAAGTTTTTTGTGATTTGTTGGTTTGATGATGTTTTGTTGATTTTGATCCATGAATTCATTGTGTGTTCAGGTGGATCTAGCTTGTCCACAAGTTTCCCCACCTTCTATCCACAAAATCTTCTCAATTTTGACCCCGAAATCATCCAATTTCCGCCCCAAAATAGCGTGCCCAAGCAAATCCCGAGCCGATTGACCTGCTCGGAAATATGGACAAGGTCCCGGATCACCCAGACCACCCCGGATCAACTGGACCTTCTCCCAGATGTCCGTACATGTCGAAAAAACGAACCGGAGCTGACGAACCCAGATCATCCGGACCTACTCCCGGATGTCCTGGTACCTTGAAACTGACATGGTTGAGATTTTGCTTTGGCCATAACTAATTCATATCGAGTCCATTTTTGACATTCTTTAGCTTGTTTTGAAACTATTGACATCCCGCATCCCACAAATATTCTACCAACATCATTTGAATCCATCAATATTTTGGAACTTTGGCATCGTTGCCTAGGGCCTTCACCATATCATCTGCATTACCACCACCGACTTCCGCAACCTAACCCATTTTGTTCCCCATTGCATTAGTGGTCGCTTGAGTAGTGATTCGAGTCTCCTAAGGTGTTTCGGCTACTTAGGTATGGTTACTTCTTCATCAACCACCACCGCACCTTTCACATAAACTTGCCCACCATACACTTCCGCCACCCCAACTTAACTCAATTTACTTTGCGTTGTGAGTTGTGTCTCCTAAGGTGTTTAGGCTACTTAGGGACGGTGACTGCAACTCTGAGTCGCATAGTCCATCATTGCACTTCTGCAATCGCAATGAGCTTCCTAAACCACCGCCACATTTTGCTACCACCATTTGACATTTTCCTTTGGAGATTTTGAGTTTGCGGTTTTTCCATTTGCTAGGGCATTTTGGCTAACTAGGAACAGTTCGACATCGACAACACCGCCGCTCAACTTTGCCAAGGATTCAACATCGAGCACCTTCACCATTTTGACACCCTAACTGTAAGCAAGAACAGAAACCTCTATATCACCTCGGTATTGTGGTATCCCATCATTGTACATTATTCTTGCCATAGTATTGATAACCCCTAGCCCATTTTGC
Source organism: Aegilops speltoides (assembly GCA_021437245.1). Classification (NCBI taxonomy): domain Eukaryota; kingdom Viridiplantae; phylum Streptophyta; class Magnoliopsida; order Poales; family Poaceae; genus Aegilops; species Aegilops speltoides. Next base: position 281,334,147 of record CM038142.1, on the reverse strand, counting down.
ATCACTTGCCTATCGAGACTAGCCATTGAGTATTGCCGGCAACGTTACTTGTGCACATTAGTGATCTGTACCTTCTATTGCATATATACCACATCATCTTGGTATCATCTCTTGTGTCACAAGATTCTTCCCATATATACACATTACTATCTTGGTTCGTGCATTTCGCATAGTGGCCATATCAAATTAAAAAGAATAAGCTTCTAAGCAAAGAGAAAAACAAAGAGCTTGTGAGAAATAGCCATAGCATTGCCACATTGCATATAACATTGTCATATCCGATCATCTTGGATCATCTTGAGAGCATCACCGAGAATCATATATACATAGCATACTTGGGATAGAAAGTTGATGTGCATCTTATAGGTTGTGCACAGGTGTTGTATCCGCCTATTGAGCATCTGTGCTAGCATCTCTCTTGAGTTATGCAACACGAGCATTTTCTGTGGATTCCACATTTTGTGCCCAATCCTTGGTTGCACGACCCCATTTATATCTCCGTGTGTGTGTTTCCGTGTGCCGCGTATTCCTGTTGGTCTACTTGTTTCACTTGCGAATTTGTGAATCTCTTTCAGCAATATTGACTCTTGCTAACATTTTGCATCAAATTTTTGTGTCACTATCCTCTGCAAGCTCCACCAAAAGCTTTACTTGTGTAGGTGTGAGAATTGACAAGATCTGGTACCAACTGTGTTATTTCCTTGCTACACTATTGAGTGATCATTTATCCGTCTTCAACATTGGACAAGGTACATTTGGTCCAGTTCTTCTCTTTCTCCCACTCACATTTGCTCGAGTCTTGTGATGGATAGGCAAAGAATTTCATCTCCGGTCTTCGGCGACAACGACGGCGCAAAAAACAACATCAACAACACTCAGCACGTCGAACTTCTACGACAATTAGAGCTACGTACAACAACCTCACCACTGGCATACGACAATTAGAGCTACGTACAAGAGACTACCCCGACCACAAGCTCTCCACACAAAAGGAGGAGAAAGACGCAAGGATAGAGGAGATTCGGGCTTTGTTGGTCAACCGTTCTTCCCCTTCGTCATCCTCAAGGCGACGGTCAGCTAGTCGACCATCTTCGGAGCAACCAAGTGATGCAAGCACAATTCGTCCATGTCCACATCTCCATGGCAACCATTATCACATTCGTGATACACATCGTCATGAAGGGCAAGTCACCTCCAAGAATCATGTGCACGACGATGACGGACGACATCTACTACGAGCTCAAGTGCGACAACGACACCATCAACATAAAGATGCTCGACACGTGCAAACTTACAAGCTCTACATCAAGCTACGACCAAACATCATGAGCACAAGAGAAGACCGTGAAAAAATCACCACCAAGAGGACGCTATGGCTACCACCACCACCAGTTCAGCATCTTCACCAAGTGTTATCAAGGCATCTTCGCCTTTGGACGTACGACATCTTCGCCTACTTCCCACGAGTATGCCTACATTGACTTTGTCATGGGAAACCAAGGCCACCTATGGGGCCATGAGCCCCTTTTGGTTCAATGGGGGGATGGGCATGTTGCACAAATAGCGGAGAAGCATAGCACAGCGTGATAGAGATCACACGAGCAAATTTTACCCAAGTTTGGGCTGTGGTGAGGTGTAAAACCCTACTGCTGCTTTCGTCGATTGATGGTGGATAATGGTGGAGAACACAACACACTTGGCCGGTGGGGCTGCCTCAGGGCGAGAGTGGCTACGCGCATATGAATTTGTGAGGGTCTGAATCCTTTCTATGGTTGCCGTGGGCCTCCCTTTATAGATAAAGGGGTCACCACGGTGACAAATCAGTCTTTACATACTGATTAGATAGCAAACTGTGTTATCAAACCTAACTCTTCAAGCTGACAGAGCGCATTAAATGCATCGTCGAGTATCACATCAGAGCGTTTTGCCAGCTTCATGCCTACTTGCTTGACACGTCTCAGGACGGGTGTCAAATGGAGGTGTTTGCTATAGGAAGTGGCTTCCATGTGGCAAAAGGCAACCACTTATTCACCTTGGGGCTTGACACCGCACTGATCTATGACTTGCGTCATTTGTGAGGTGGAGCGGTGGAGTGTCTTCCCTCTGCAAGCCCCGGCAGGCCTGCCGGGATGATCTGGAAGCTTGCTTCTGGGGCAAACCCAACCTTTCCAGGCTCGCCTGCCCGGCAAGGGAGGTTCTTTCCATAGCGATATGTTGCTTCTCTAGCTCATCTTGGTCTTCTTGATCTACACTTTTCACCCTGTTAAAGAATTGATCCCTCTTGCTTGGTCTGATCTTGGTGTTGTAATCTTGTCCTTGGGCCCGTGCACAGTCCGGACAACGGACCCAGGGTTTGTTACACCGATAGGAGCCCCAGGCCTGGCACTAACGTGACGCTGGGCGTTGCCAGGGTAGGCCCTAACCAGTGCATAGGTAGGAGCGCAAGGGTGGCTCCGCCCTTTGATATCTTCTTTGCTTCTTCATTAACCCGAGCTTGGGTCAGTTTTCGGTTTTCCCGCACGTCATGTGAAACGTTACGGGAAAAACCAATCCATGATAGATGGATCACCCATGTCCCACTATTACGCGGTAGAAACTGACACCCCACTTACCTCCAGTCCTTGGTGCATCTGCCACATGTACCGCATGCATTGCATAGGGTAGGTGGTGGATGCGGAGGGCGCAGAAATGGATGCTATGGCAGAATGTCAGGCGTCGCTGATTGCTGCAGAAGGTTGGACCTGATTCCTTGAGCCATTGAAGGTGCAAGGAAGCCGCATTGGAGGAGCAGGGCGGTCGCCTTCTGAATGAGAAGCCAGTCCCTGCCTCACTCTCCTATAAAAGGGGGTAGGTGTGGTGTGTTTTCTCACACACTTTCCTTCTCCCTTTCCGCAAACTTTCTTCACCCGCAATGACGAGAGAGCGAGGACGTGGTGCCGCTTCAATGGTGGCGATGAGAGCTTCTGCTCGACAGCGTCTCCCTCCTCCTCCTCCTCCTCCTGAGAGTGCGAGGGAGAAACCCGCTGTGAGAGGAGGAGGAAGAGGACGATGCCGTGGTTGTCGTGGTGCCCGGGGAGGAGGAGGAGGACGGGGCGGCGCCCTGATTGCGCCCCCTGGAGGTTTCTTCTCCGATGGAAGGCCACGTCGAAGACCAGCCTCTGGAGTTCGTCATCAGGCTGTACAAGCCTCCATACGGTCGCCTCTGTATTCCTACTCCATTTGCAAGGGCGATGGAGCTCAAGCAGCCACAAGCGTTGACACTGCACATGAGGGGCTGCGGGAATGGCAGCATACGAGTGGATGTAGACTTCCCCACCCCTCATGTCATGTACTTCCGTCGAGGCTGGAAGACTTTCGCTCATGCCCATAGCTTGTCGAAAGGGCATGTCCTCCATTTTAAGTTAATGGAGGATGGTATCCTTTCCGTCAAGGTTTTTGGGTGCTCGAGTGCTTGCTTAGGGTGCTACACAAAGAGCTTGACCAACGACGAAAGTTCCTCCTCGAGCGATAGCGACAAGGAGGACAGTGACGGTAATGACTACGACACCGACAAGGAGGACAGCTGGACTGTCATTGTCAGGTGGAGGTAGTACCATCTGCATCTGCACCTCCTCTCCGCCAAGGTGATTTTCTGAGGAGTTAGGAGCAGGCGTAGAGGTGGTGCCTTCCGGCTCCCCCGGCAGCCATCCAGCTGAACCCCGGCAGGCTTCCTCGCGGGCTACAGCTTCATTCGCCCTGTCGGGTCCTGCTGGAGCTAGTGGTGGCGGTTGATAGGTCATCGCCGCAGATCTCTTCACCGTCGCCTTCCTCCGCGTCCTCCTGCCCCTGCCTGCCTACCTCTCCTCGAGCCTGACAAGGTCAAGCTGAGCTTCTACCCATGCACTCCTTTTGCCCTCTTCACCTCCTGCCGCAGAGGAGAGGGACATGAAAGGGCATCATGCGGCACTTATCTTTTTTCAATCTTAAATCTATAGGCACTTGCCAAATTTTAGTTCAAATAATGTAATCTCTTGAATCCATGTTTGTGTCCTATATGGTCTGTCCTTGTTTGATCAGCATATTAATGAAAAAGATAAACCTTGTCGGGGACTGATGCATGTATATGTCCATGCAGAGGTGGGATACCTCTATATTTTTAAGTAAACGAGTTTCCCCTTGCAGGCTATCCTGACGATACCCTCTATTTTGTTCCTGGGGATTAGGCCTACCGGGCACAAACCGTAAAGAGGGACCAGCCCCCTACCAGTCCTTTTTCAACAAAGGCCACTGCAACCACCTGGACCGAAGCAGCATTCGAGTCGAAGAGTGGGAGCACCTAACTTTCAAAGGATAGCAGGGTTTTCTCATGCACAAGTCCTTACTTATTATCTGTTTGGCTTGCCAGAGACCACAATGCTAGCTCGTCTTCTCATGTCCTCTCGAGGGTTGAGCCAAAGCAGGATCCTGCACTTTATGTAGATGAAAATGATACCAGATGCGATCTTATCTACATGAACATGTGATGCTCATGATATGCTTATGCATGCATCCAACTTGTCGAGGGGCCCCCAACGCTTCATTTATTTCTCTGTTGCTCAGGGTCTGCGCCTGGCTTTGTACAAGGGGTTACATGCAACTGAGACAAGGCATGTACAAAAGGGTGGTTGCCGGGGAGGGCCCGACAGCCGCGCCATACGGGTAGAACTTGCGGAGATGCTCAATATTCCATGAGTTTTGCAATTGAATGTCATCTCCCGTATCTAGATGGATTGCGCCGGGTCTAGTGACTCATACTACCCGGTAAGGGGCTTCCCACTTTGGCGTAAACTTGTTTATACCCTTGGCAGACTGAACGCGCCTAAGCACAAGGTTGCCTTCCTCAAAACACCGGGCATGAACCCTACGGCTGTTAGTTGCTTTCTGGTAGCGTGCATCACGCGTAGCAGCCCGAAGACGGTGTTGTTCCTGTGCTACTTCATCGTAGGCAAGTACTCGAGGTGACCCGTAGATGAGTTCCGTTGGGATAACTGCTTCCACCCCATAGAATAGGGAGAAGGGAGTCTGCCCAGTAGCTCGATTTGGTGTCGTTCTGAGGGAGCAAAGAACCACCGGTAGCTCATCGATCCATCGACTGCCGCACTTCTGCAGCTTATCAAATGTTCTTGTCTTGAGTCCTTGCAGCACTTCAGCATTCACCCTCTCAGCCTGTCTATAGCTTCTGGGATGTGCAACAGAAGCAAATGAGATCTTGCTTCCGAGGGCATGAACATACTGCATGAAGGCGCGGCTTGTGAACTGGGTGCTGTTGTCGGTGATGATCCGGGCAGGGACCCCGAAGCAGCACACCAATCCTTTCAAGAACTTGATAGCTGACTGAGCAATCACCTTCCTCATGGCTTCTACTTCCAGCCACTTTGTAAACTTGTCGATTGCAACAAACAAGAATTCAAAGCCTCCGACAGGGGAAAGGGCCGAGGATATCAAGCCCCTAGAACGAAAACGACCATGACAAAGGGATTGTCTGAAGAGTTTGGGGGGCAGATGGATATACTTGGACTGGAACTAGCAGGCTTCAAATTTGGTGACTAGCTCGACCTTATCTTGGAGGGCTGTGGGCCAATAGAATCCTTGCCATAATGCTTTCTCAATAAAATCCCTCGATCCAATGTGGGAGCCCCACATGCCTTTGTGTTTTTCCGCCAACAGTTCCTTTCCTTCTTCCCGGCAAATGCACTTCAACTTCATACCGTTGGGCCTTCTTCTGTATAGTGTTTCATCGACAAAATGATACATACTGCCCACCGGGCTACTCTTTCCGCTTCTTCTTGCTCGTCATGAAGTTCTCTAGTTTGGAGGAAATGGACTATGTGCCTTGCCCAAGTTGTAGCCTGGGGCTCGGCAACGAGGACTAGCGGCACCTCCTCATTCATGGGAGCGCATCCCTCGACCACGGGGACCAGTGGCCTGGCAGGAGGGTGCAGCCCGGCAATCGACGGGGAGTTGTTTTTGGCAGGGTCCCTGCCAGGAGACCCGAGAGGCTCTACGGGGAGAGGCTTACCGGAGTCCAATTTTCTCCTCTTTCGGGCCACTGTTGTCGGGGATATGGAGGGCTGAGTAATATGGAGAACAAAAGTTCCTAGTTCCACAAGAAGCTTCTTCGTAGCGCACTTTGACAGGTGATCAGCAATGCTTTTTTCCGCATGGGGTATGTGCTCCTTTTGCAATCCGTCAAAGCGCTCCTCCAATCTTCTCACTTCCTTAACGTATGCCTCCATCAATGGACTTTGGTAATCCTTGTTGACTTGTATCACCACACGTTGTGAATCTCCTCGAATGATCAGCTTCTTGGTTCCCAATTCTGTGGCAATCCTGAGCCCGACAAGGAGCCCTTCATACCCGGCTGTATTGTTGGTTGCCTCCTTCCGAGGAAAATGCATCTGGACGACGTACGTCAAGTGCTCTCCAGTGGGAGCAGCGAGAAGCACGCCAGCCCCTGCACCTTGTAGGGAGAAGGCAACATAAAAATACATGATCCATTTTCGGGGCGCTTTCTTGTTGGGGATAACTATTCCCAGTACTTCTTCATCAGGGGTTGGCGTCCATTCTGCAATAAACTATGCCAACGCCCTGCTCTGAACCGTTGATGTGCTCTCAAACTTCAGGCCAAAGTTGGATAACTCCAATGCCCATTCCACTATTCTGCCGGTAGCCTCTGGGTTTCGGAGTATCCTTTGTAACAGGAAGCAGGTGACAACCGTGATCTCATGGGCTTGGAAGTAGTGTCATAGTTTCCTTGAGGCCATGACAAGGCCAAATATCAATTTTTGCTCGCTAGAATACCTAGATCTAGCCCCCTTCAATAGGGAGCTGACGAAGTATACTGGGAGCCGCACCACCTTATTCCTTGCCATGTCCTTGGAGTTGCCTCTGTTGTCGTCCTCCTCTTTGCCCTGATCCACATCTGGCCTTGCCTGATTGTTCTCTCTCTCTTCCCTGGATGGGACACTTTCTGAGGCTGCTATCTCCTCCACTTCCTGCTGAAACCACATGATTAGTCGCTGCCAGATATAGCAGCAACGACTCCTGGGGTTTGGGTGCAACCAAAGGGCACAGAAGACAAGTAGGTCTTCAAATCTTGCAGCACTGCGTTTGCTTCTAGGGTCCACTCTATGGGTCCTGCCTTCTTCAAATTTTGAAGAACGGCAAGGCGCGATCAGTAGACTTGGAGATGAATCCGCTAAGTGTGGCAACACATCATGTCAAACGCCTCACATCCTTAATTGTCCTGTGTGCCTGAATCTGCTCGATGGCCTTGATCTTATCTGGGTTGGCCTTGATCCCGTAGTGGGACACAAAGAAACCAAGTAGCTTGCCGGAGGGAACGCCAAACACACACTTCTCTGGGTTCAGCTTCAAGTTGATCTTGCACAGATTAGCAAATGTCTCTTCTAAATCCTTGATGACGGTTGATCTATCCTTGGTGTCGACCACAATATAATCCATATAAGCTTCGATGTTCATATACAACTCTAGTTCAAAACCAATTTTGGAATGCTCTTGCAAAAGTGGACCCGAAACTCTTTAAACCGAAAGGCATGCGCACAAAGCAATATGTGCCAGATGGGGTGATGAATCAGGTCTTTTCTTCATCTTCCTTGGACATAAAGATCTAATGGTATCTAGAGTACGCATCAAGAAAGGAGAGAAAATCACACCCGGAAGTGGAATCCACAATTTGGTCGATGCGCGACAAGGGGAATGGGTCCTTTGGGCATGCCTTATTCAGATCCGTGAAATCTATGCAAAGCCTCCATTTCCCATTAGCCTTGCGCACAACCACTAGGTTTGCTAACCATGTTGGATGTAGTACTCCTCTGACCAAACCAGCCGCCTCAAGTTTCTTGATTTCATCAGCAATGAACTGCTGCTGCTCCATGTCGGGGAAACAACACCTATGGGATCACGGGGATCCCTTCTATGGTTGGCGGGGAGAGAGCTGCGCAAAGAGCAGGTCTAGTGATCGGCACAAGGGAGTTTTACCCAGGTTTGGGCCGCTGAGAAGCGTAAAACCCTAGTCCTGCTTTCGGCATATATTTAGTGTTCTTGAGTTCTTAGACTAGCTGCTATGCATGCCTAGTCCGAAAAGTCTGAATCCTTTTCCAGTACGCCTCGGGCCTCCTTTTATATGTCAAAGGGGTCGCCAAAGTGGCACACAGGAGGTGTAAAGTCGCTACAGTGTACGTGCTTATCGCTGACATTGTAATACAAATGCATTTAATGCGCTGCTTACGTGCCCTCCAACTTTATCGGGGATGGCAAGAGAACCCGTCCCGTTCGTCACCGCCTTTCGTCGTCCTGACATGCATCCAGGCTGATGAGGCATGCAACGCCAGGCTGGCTAGCTAGCCGTTGTGCTGGTGCCATGGCAGGAGCTTCACGAAGATCTGCATGCCACCACGCAGGTGCTTGCTTAGTTGGCCTAGAATCTGCATGCTACCACGAAGGCGTCTGCCTAGTTGGCAAGCTGGTCATCATGCTGGAATGGCAGCAAGGTGGCGAAACCTTGTCGGGTGCGGGCCTGGCTGTGGCCCCATAATTGTCCCCGGCAAGGGTCTTGCCGAGGCCTTGCAATCGTCCCCGGCAAGTGTCTTGCCGGGGGTCTTTGTCTTCTGGTCTTCATGTAGACCCGCAAGCCACCAGTCTTTGAAAAGACCTGCATGCTATTATGCATGCGTCCTCGAGTATTGGCCTTGGCGTTGTCAATGGTGTCAGAGCTCTCAGCGTCGATGGTGGTGGCCTTGCTGGTGCTTCGCAGGTCGCCCCAGCAAGGCTCTTGCCGGGGCTACATAGGCTGCCCCCGGCAAGGATGTTGCTGGGGGAGGTCTAGCATGTCTTCTGCTTCCTTTGTTTCATGGCCTGAGTGCTTGTCTTGGTAGTCGTGTATTTCTCCTTCCACTGCCCTGTCAAGCCTTGCCGCAGCTACGACTACCTGTGCACAAGTAAGGGGTACAGAAAAGCCCATATTTTTGTACACTGACAAGAGCCCCCGGGCCTGGGCCACACATAAGCGCGAAGCGTTGTTGGGCCAGGCCCAAAACAGTGCGCGGGCATGCGTGGCAGAGATAACTGCTGTCATCTTCTCGTCAGTTGCGCTTCCACGACCCGCATTGAGTGCGTGACGTGCGGGTCGTGCGTGGAATGGTTGCAGCACGCCCGTGACGCCTCACATTGAACAGTAAAGAGGCGGCCCGTGCCTTCCCCATTAAAAGAGGAAGTTGCAGGGGCGCGCTGCTCATTTACAAAGTGGACTCGGGTCGTGGCTTGCATGGCGATCGCACCCCACGATCACGGGGTGGAAAACGGTCGTCCCACTTGTCTTTATGCCCCTGGCTCGCCCGCCACGTGTCCTCCATGCCTTAGGAAGGGTAGGTAGTGGATGCGGAGGGCACGGGTATTAACGCCGAGGCGGGAAACCGGGCGTCGCTGATTGGAATAGCGGGTCGGACCTGATTCCCCGCGCCTCTGGAGGCCGTATTGGTTGAGCAGGGCGGCTGCCCTTGGGTTGATAGGCCCGGCCCCGGCCCTTCCCTTCTATAAAAAGGGGAAGGGACGGTGCCTTTCCTGACTCACCTCCTTCCCCCCCTTTCTGCTTGGTAACCTTCTTCTGCTCGCCATGGTGAGAGGACACGCTGGTGCTTCAATGGCAGCAACGAGGGCTTCTGCTCGACAACGCGTCCCCCCTCCTCTGGAGTTCACAGCGGCGGAGCCCATTGTGAGAGGGAGGGGGAGGGGGCAAGGCCAAGGTTGCCGCGGTGCTCGGGGAAGAGGAGGAGGGGCGGCGCACCAGTTGCATCTTCGCCGGCGACCCCTCCTCCAATGGAGGGCCATGTCGGGGACCAGCCCTGCGAATTCTTCATCAGGCTGTACAAGCCCATGTACGGTCATCTCCACCTCCATACCCCGTTCGCTCGAGTAATGGAGCTCGACCTGCCGCATGCCTTGAGGCTTCATATGAGGGGCTGCGGGAACGGCAGCAAGTGGGTCGACATCGACTTCCCTGCTCCTCATGTCAAGTATCTCCGCCATGGGTGGAAAACCTTCGCCCGCGCCCATAGCTTGTTGTAGTGGCACATTCTCCTGTTCAAGTTAATGGATAACGGCCTGCTCTCCATCAAGGTCTTTGGGTACTCGGGAATCCGCTTAGGGTGCTGCGTAGAGAGCTCCACTGATGACTAGAGTTCCTCCTCCAGTGAAAGTGACAAGGAGGGTAGCGACAGCGTTGACGACGATAGTGGGTGGGAGGACGAAAAATCTGACTCTGGCTGACCATTAATGGCAAAACCATCATATGCACTGCCCTACTCCCCGGCAACCCGCCTTGCCGGGGGCCGTGCCCTGCTGGCTCTGGTGTCGGTGGTCGACGGGCCACCCCCGCCATGCTCTCCATCGATGCGTTCCCCTCCCGCATCTCCCTTGCCTTCACCTGGGAGAAAAGGGGCACGAACGGATATTACGGGGCACTTATCTTTTTTTCAACTTGTAGGCACTTGCCAAATCTTAATTTTAAATAATGTAATCTCTCGAGTCCATGCTTACGTTCTGTAACATTCGTACTTGTATCAGCATGTCAATGAAAAAGATGAACCTTGCCCTTGACCATGCATGTATATGTCCATGCAGAGGCGAAACATCTCTTTAACATAAATAAATGATTTTCCAGGCAAGCTACCATGTCGGCACCCTCTGTGCCTGCCAGAGAGTCACATCAGCCGGGTTACAGACAAAGGGTCCAGCCCCCTGCCAATCTCTTTTTACCAAAGGCTACTATGACCATTCTGACTGAAGCAGCATTCGGGTCAGGGATGGGAGCACCTAAGTCAAAAAAGAGTGGCAAGGTTTTCTAATGCACAAGTCATATGTTACGAACATGAATGGACAAGAGGTAAACTTTATCTGTTTGGTTTGCCGAGGATCGCAGTGCCGGGTAGTCTTCTCAACCTCTTGCCGAAGCCAAGTCCTTCACTATGGCTGGAAGAAAGAGAGGATAGGAGTATGGAACCTTGGCGGTTCGTCAGTATCTGCTGGAACAAGGGTAGTACAATATCCTAGACATGCATCCATATACACATATACATAAACATGGAAATCAACAGGAAACTGTACATACTGAAGTTATTTGACTACGCACAGGGTCTGTGCCTGGCTCTGTACATAGGGTTACATGCCTTGCCGGCAAGGCTAGTACAAAAGAGGGTTGCCAGGGTTGCCGACAACCGCGCCTTACGAGTAAAACACGCGAAGATGTTCGATATTCTAGGAGTTGCTCACCGGAATGCAACCTTCGGTCTCCAGGCGGATTGCGCCGAGCCTGGTGACTTGTATTACCCGATAAGGGTCTTCCCACTTTGGTGTCAACTTGTTTGAACTCTTGGCGGATTGAATACGCCGAAGAACAAGGTCGCCTTCCTCAAGGATTGGGGCCTGAACCTTGCGGCCATGGTAGCGGCGCAAGGCTTGCTGGTAGCGAGCGGCTCGCACAACAGCCTGAAGACTATCTTCCTCAAGGAGCATAGCATCATCTTGGTGCAACTGCTCTTGCTCAAGCTCATCATAAGCGAGCACTCAAGGTGACCCGTATATGAGTTCTATGGGGAGAACTGCTTCCGCCTCGTATACCAGGGAGAAAGGCGTCTGGCCAATGGCTCGATTTGTTGTCGTTCTGATTGACCAAAGAACAGCTGGCAACTCATCAATCCAGCGTCTTCCGCACTTGTGTAGCCTTTCGAAAGTTCTAGTTTTCAGGCCTCGCAACACTTCAGCATTTGCCCTTTCAGCCTGGCTGTTGCTTCTTGGATGAGCAACAGAAGCAAAACAAACTTTGTTGCCGAGGTCTTGGATATGCTGCTTGATGGTGCGGCTCATGATCTGCGTGCCGTTGTCGGTGACAACTCTGTTTGGCACACCAAAACGGCAGACTAGTCCCTTGAAGAACTTGATGGCTGATTGTGCTGCCACTATCGGATTGTGGGATCCGCAAACCCTTGAAAGGTTTGAACTTTGGGGTGCGTGCGTAGATCTCAACCTACCTAGCCTGCCTACTTGCGATCCTCCTAAGCCTAGTGCATCGAGCTCAAAGAGACAAGAGACACAGCAGTTTTATCCTGGTTCGGGCCACCGTTGTGGTGTAATACCCTACTCCAGCGTTTTGGTGGATTGCCTCGAAGGGCTGAGGATGAGCTAGTATAGTGGATGAACAAGCCTTAGGAGGTGAGGTGTTCTTGAGCTGGTATGGAGTATGCTAGCTCTAGCTGTTCTGATCGCGTCCCGTCCCCCTTCTATGGTGGTGGCTAGTCCTATTTATAGTGGCCTTGGTCCTCTTCCCAAATATGAGTGGGAAGGGTTCACACAACAACCGGATTTGAAATGGGACAAGTAGTACAGTCTATCCTGACAAAAGTAGTCTACGCCTGCGAAAAGCCTCTGGTCGTGACACTGTGGTGGGCTCGTTCATGACCTCCCTCCTGCCGTCCTAGCGGTCTTGGTCTCGTTGCACCAGAATGGAAACCTTTGGCTGATTCCTCGGGACTCCGCACCTGCGCCCTGCTTCCTTTGCACTAAAGAGGAAACCTGCGCTCTGTGCCTGCCTGGCGCCCGCCTGGCCTTGGTTGTCATGGCTCACGCCAGCTGAGCCTCGTGAGGCAACATTGCATAGAACTCTCCGCCCCTCAGGAGCCAGCCTCAGGAGGTTGATTCCTTCAGGGGTCTTGGCATTGTCCGCCTCGCGAGGCTTGGCCCCTCGTGAGGACCGTGCGGTGTTGAAGTTGGGCCATACCATGCCATCGATGAAGCCACGTGGTGGGCCGCAGGCAGGCAGGGCTGGATACCCCTGAATCCAGGATGCCGACAGTAGCCCCCGGGCCCAAGGAGCGCTCGGACTTGGCTTCCAGGCGAAGCCAAAGGGCATCTGCGGAGCGTCGCGGGGCCTAATCGCCCGCGGGCTTGATGAGCATGGCTATTGATGGAATGTGGGTGACTCCTCTTTCCCATGCTGCCTCGACAACTGTTTCCATTTGACAAAAGGGGTGCCGCATGCCGCTAGGCTTTCATTGCTCCTTCTTCGTCTTGCTCCAAATCCCTGATAGAGGCAAAGGTGTCCCGTCTTTCGATGAGATGATGGATTTCGCTTTGGTGGAAGTCGACTTTGACGATCCGACTACGAAAGTCACGAGGGCGTCGGCATATATGTCGCTAAACCAACCGAGAGGTTATTGACAGCGAGAACACGATCAACGACCACGAGTCTGCATTTCTGTGAGCAAGCGAAGAACAAGCAAGCTGAGATTGCAATCTAGATATTGCGAATATAAGATGAAAGCTTTATTGATCAAGGTGGGGTTACTGTGGCGCCTTTATGCAGTCGTTGAACACAAACAAAATCTGCGAAGTTGCAGCTATGGCGAACTTTTAATCTAAACAAAACCCAAAGTCTAAACGGAGCCCTAAGGGCTGTATATATGGAGGACGAGGGGGGGGGACTTCGTGGCTCTTGGTGGAGGGGTCCGAAATCAACCCTATCTCTTGTTTCCCCACACATACGGACTCTAAAAATAGCCTATACTTATGTATTTCGAAATTACATGGGCCTGGCCCAATAATAAGGTGACGCGGCACCTAGAATTGCCTCGGGACGAAATTTATGAAGTGGCATCTTGTATATTCCGTCCAAGGCTTCATGCACCCATTATGATGGCTTCAAAGTCCTGAAATCATCACTTGTAACTCTGTTCTTCTTCACCTTGCGCATGCCATCATCTTCATGCTAGTTCATGCTCCAATGTTCATCTTTCTCCAAGCTAGGCCCTTCATTTGTAAGCAAAACAAATGTATCCAATTTAGGCAGCATCATATTCTCATCAACATTAGAATCATTACCAAGAAAAGAAAGTACCTGATAATTTAATTGGCGTGCGCGAGCTCTAGTAATTAGTCCAGTATATGTAGCGATGCAGGGTTGTGGGTGTAACAATGGTATTGATGTCCTCATCATCCTCCCTTCTTGAAATGAAGTGGGTCCTCGACGAGCTCATCTTCCTCACCCAAATAAGGCTTCAAATCTGCAATGTTAAAAGTGGGACTAACCCCAAAATCTGCGAGGCGGTTCAAGTTTATATGCATTATCATTTATTTTCTCCAACACCTTAAAGGACCATCAACACGAGGCATTAGCTTTGATTTGCATAAATCGAAATCTATCCTTACATAAGTGTAACATGTTTTCTACCTTTATCTCCGACAAGTTTATATTTAGCATTCATCGCTCAATGTTTTCCTTAGTTAACTCATGCATTTTAAAATCAATTCAACCGTTGTTTAGCATCGAAATTAACCTTCTCCGAAGATGGAAGAGGCAACAAATCAATAGGTGCATGAGGTGGAAACCATACACAATTTCAAAGGGCACATCTTAGTAGTAGAATGCAATGAGCGATTATAAGCAAATTCAATATGAGGCAAGCATTCTTCCGCATTTTCTTATTATTCTTCAAAACAGCCCTAAGCATAGTAGACAATATTCTATTGACTACTTGAGTTTATCCATCGGTTTGGGGTGACAAGTAGTACTAAAAAGCAGTTTAGTCCCCAACTTAGCCCATAAACATCTCCAAAAGTGGCTAAGAAATTTAGTATCATGATCTGAAACAATAGTATTTGGCACACCATGCAAGCGAATAATTTCATGAAAGAACAAATCAGCAACATTAACAACATCATCGCTTTTATGACATGGTATAAAGTGTGCCATTTTCGAGAATCTATCCATGTCGGAGTAATGGGCCACGGGTAGGCTCACCCGAGTCCCAAGATTTACCAAGACTTTGGGCCAGCTCCGCCTAGTTGAGCCCCAAGCCGAAACTCCGCCCTCTGGGGCCGGCTCGCTCAGTGGCCGATTGCCAGAGGGCAGGCGAGCCAAGACCACAGCGCTCCGGGCGGCCGCCCTCCAGAGAGGGCGGCAACTGGCAGGCGACCGCCCCCCGGGCGCAGCATGGCCGAGCCTCCTTTGAAAGTACAAGATGTAGCGTGGCTACAGTAAGGTGCGTCACCTCTAATACTCAGAACGAGCATGGCTACAGTGCTCCGTGCAGACGGAGATCTCCGCATGGCGGGGCACTGTGCCATGTCTCCTCTGACGTCGCTCTGGGCAGGCGGAGTCCTGTTCCCCACGACGGCCTGTCGGTATGGCCTGCTAGAGGCAGGCCCTACCAGGCAGTGACTTCAAGGAAGGCGGCAGAAGCTCAACCTAGTGGGTTCGAGAGGAGCCATCCTCCAGCAGGCGGCCGTCCCCTATCCCGAGGCATGCATGCCATTAAACTGATAAGACCAGACATAGCTCTGATAGCCCCATAAGCGGCGGGGCGATATGCGCGAAGGTGATCAAGCCTTCGTCTGCTTGACTATAGCTCTGATGGCGACCACCAACCAGTCGGCGGGGCACCACCAGGCGGCGGGGCACCACCAGGCGGCAGGCCCCAGCGGTCGGCGGAGAAGCCGGAGGCTGGGGACACTGACAGCCAGGCCCGGTAGCCAGTCGGATTACCATTGTACCCCTGGGGGGTAGGCCTATATAAACCCCCCAGGCCACCCATGCAAAGGGTTCGACGCCTTTAGCACTAGCCATCCCATAGAGAAGGAAGAGAGCTGAGCCTGGCTCCCTCCTGCCTCTAACATACAGCTCGAGGAGCACCCTTGTATCACTTGAGCATTAGTGATCATGCGGAGACCCCGCAGAGCAGGACTAGGGGTGTTATCTCATAGGAGAGCCCGAACCTGGGTAAAGTCTGCTGGCGTTCGTGTCTATGCCCTATCCCGCTTCTAGGCACCGGCAACATTCTACTCGCTCCCACCATGATAAGCCATCCATTGGCATATGTTGCACCCAACCCCCGACATTTGGCGCCCACCATCGGGCAAGGTGCACCGTCTCCCGGAGATCTGCTCTAGACGGGAACCCTATTCCTTCCTGGCGAGCGAAGCCCGCCCAGCACGCCCGACGACATCAGCCTCGATGCGCTGCATGGCGCAGAGATCGCCTGCGCGGCGAGTTGCCTTGCTGACCTTGTTGGCGAGATCGACCTCTCTGACGAGCCGGCCTCTGACGCGGGCACAAGCTGCCCCGAGAGCCGCCTCGTTAGCCTCCTCGACCAGCTCCATGTCGCCAGCGAGCCTGCCGTGGACCTGGAGTCCGTCGGCTCGACCGATCCGATGATCGTCGACTCCGACACGGTGTCGCTTGTTGCGTTTCCCACCAACGTGGTGGTCTACGATGAGCCGCCTCCTTGCGAGTACAGCGGCGGGAGCACCGTCACGGAGGTTCTCGTCATCAACTGCGAGGAGGACTCGGACGGGCGAGCTCAAGATTCCCTTGAGGCCACCCTGCGCGACCTTTCGGCGCCTATCCCGGCGCGGATCTTTGAGTCTTTGGAGGCACACCGCCTCCAGCTTGTCAAAATCTTGCCACCAGGCGGCATCGCCGGTGTTGGGCGCCTATCGGCGCTTGAGATGGACCGGGCCGTGGCGGCTTACGCCCGACTCTGGGGGCCTAACCGTCTCGGCATTGTTGGCAGGCGAGGCACGGCCGTTGCCACCATGTTGAGGTAAGCGCCCGTCTATACCACGCTGCGAAGAACATCCGGGCGCCCGGCGGTGGCGGATGAGTTGAACAAATCTGACGGCGAAGAGCTCCGCCACATGACCAGCGAGTCCAACAACTCACAGGCGGGAAGCGCGCGACCGCGAGCCGCTGCCTGCTGAAGACCCAGCCGGACGAGACAACAAACCGCCCCTTGCTTGAGATCATGCCGTGACCTCCGGACACCGGTAGGTGGCGCCCGTGGAGAAATGGCAATGGCGGCTACTAGCCCGCGATGGGACGTGCATCTCCATCGAGCGGGACGAGGAAGGCCGCCCTCGTGTAGTAGAGCAGCGAGGCGACCTGCCGCCTCCCCCGCCTCGTGGAGCAAGATACCCCACTCCGCCTCCTGTCACGCACCCGACACTTGGCAACCGCCTTGGCCACCGATAGGGAGTCGGAGAGAACGATGCTCGCCACCGGATCGATCTCCTCAACCGATCCCTGGCACTTGAAGAGGAAGATGCGCTAGGCCCGCCCTGCTTCGGCCCCCGAATCTGCGATGAGCCCTTCCCCAAAGGGTTCACCCTCACGCGAGACACACCCAAGTACACCGGCTCCGTGAAGCCGGAGGATTGGCTAGTCGACTAATCCACGGCCATCGGTATAGAAAACGGCAACAAGCGCGTTGCCGTGAAGTACGTCCCGCTCATGCTTCAAGGAACTACTCGGACGTGGCTCAACAGCCTGAAGCCCCGCAGCATCAACAGCTGGGTAGATTTCACCGAGGCCGTCATCCGCAACTTCACTAACTTGCCTGGCGGCCCCCAAGCCCGGCAGCTCTCTCTGTCGTCTAAGGGCCCACGGTCCACTCGTGACTACCTCACCAGCTGGACCGAGCTGCGCAACTCCTGCGGCGTGCGAGTGCGAACAATCGAGTACTTCCTTTGCCGGGTGCGAGGGCACCCTCCTCAACACCGCCTCCTCTGTGGCAGGCGAGACCCTTGGCGAGCTGCTGGTCATCGCCGACAAACCACGCCACGGCCGACTCCTCCATGAAGGCGGAAATCCTGGTTGATGCGTCTGGAAAGGTGGCACCCCAGGCACCTCAGACTTCGGCTGGCGACACCAGTCGGTGATAGCAGCCAGGAGATAACAAGCAAAAGGCCACTCAGCCGGCTTCACTAGCGGCGGGTGGCGGCAGTCGAGATCGGCAGCGGAAGGGCCGCCAGCCCCCAAGCGGCAGAAGGGCGGCAAGTCCAACTGGTTGCCCGCCTTCTCTTATGAGCAAACTCTAGATGCACCCTACAAATTCCATAGCAGAGCGAAGCCCTCCAACCACACCACTCGAAAGTTTCACTGGCTCACCAGGATTGCCAAGGGAGACGGACTCCTGCCTCCTCCACCTGCTGGACTGCCGCCTCCTCAGCCTCAGCAGCCGGCGGCCCGACCAGTCGGTGCCATCCAAGACGAGTACTCGGAGGAACACGGAGCTTATGTTGTGTTCACCAGCGTGGCGATGTGAGCCTTGACGGCAACAACAACAAGAAGTACAGCGGTGGCCTCCGGCGCCCCGAGTTCATGCATTGGTCAGAAGCTGTCGGTTGGGCGGGGCCGACCACCGGAAGTGATGCCTTCCCACGGTTCGTCGCCACTGGTCCTAAAGCGACCCTTACAGCGGGCTTGAGCAGCCCGTTTCTCCAGAGTCTTGATAGATGGCGGCAGCAGCATCAACATCTTGTATCGTGACACAATGGAGAAGTTGGGAATCAAGCAGAAGTAGCTCGTCCCCAGTCGGACTGTATTCCATGGCATAGTCCCTGGCATTTCCTGCTCACCAATCAGCAAGACACAAATTGACGTCCTCTTCGGGGACAAGAATCACTTTCACCGAGAGCCAGTTTGGTTTGAATGTCACGACCGGTTTTCCGGGTATTAATTTCCAGAAAATGGCCGTTGTGCTCACCAGCCCCAGGATTACTGTTAGTTGATGAGGCACCAACTTGTTATAGAGTTTCCAAGCAAAATACAAAATATGTAGTACAAGACCATTCTGGCCTATGAGTACAACAAATGGTTTCTAGTGGTTGATGGCGGAAGCGGTTTGTGGATCATCAGTGTCTATGGGACTCCATTTCCAGAGAACAGTGACGAGTTAACTCCTATCTTCACGAGGCGGCTATCACCGTTGCTTAGGTTCCATGGCTGTCATCGCATCGCTCCTCTCCAAGCAAGAAATCTGGCCAAGACAATAGCCAGGGACAAGCCAGTGAGTAATTTGAATGCACTCGCAAACATTATGAACACGGGTATAATATAAATGATAATCGTGCGCTGAAATATTCTATGATCACATCATCAGTCATAAAATAAAATCTCTGATGCATGCAAGCAAGTTATTTATATGCAACATGAATATGCAATAATGGGGTAGCGATAACATGCACCGATCGAATTAATACGAGCGGCGCCTCGAAAGGGCCATGATATCGGCATGCCTCGATCGAGGCGTCTAAGGGACACCGCATAAAGGGCTTATAAAGAAAATAACAAGCATGCCACGATCGAGGCGTCGGCGACACCACATAAAGGGCTTATAAAGAAAATAATAAGCATGCCACAGTCGGGCGTCTGAGCGACACCACATAAAGGGCTTATAAAGAAAATAACAAGCATGCCACAGTCGGGCGTCTGAGCGACACCACATAAAGGGCTTATAAAGAAAATAACAAGCATGCCACAGTCGGGCGTCTGAGCGACACCACATAAAGGGCTTATAAAGAAAATAACAAGCATGCCACAGTCGGGCGTCTGAGCGACACCACATAAAGGGCTTATAAGAAAATAACACAATGAATATCCAGGAGGTAGAACCGTCCAAGGGATACTCAATACTTCAAATAATATAAAGGGATTAGTCCATAATAATAATCATCATAATCATCACAAGTCACAGATCATGATCCAAGGTCTGGTTTAGTAGTTTCTCCTCCGAAGACCGACACTAAGACCGACACTTGACCCGACCCAGACTGTAGTCCTTAACCATGGACGCGGCTATTCGAATAGGTTTAATCTCTGCAGAGGGTGTACTCTTTACCCACGAGTAACGGATCCTTTAGTCTATCAAGACTAATTCCGTCTCTGTCTTTTAAATGAAAACACACAGACTTGCACACGACAACTTAACGGTGTGCGGAATCACCCACGACACTGTTAAGCAAAACTCTAAGTGGGGAGGCTACAACCTCGATTAGCATGGGATCACAAAATTTATACTCGCGCAAAACTGGGGAAGCTACCCCCTCGGCTACAACCGAAACAGCCATGCCCCCTGGCCGGATGACTGGCTTTAATCCAAGGCCTTGGTACCCTCATCCCGGCCCCTCTGTACGGTGTGTGCTAGAAAGGGGTTGACAAATTACTGAACCGTACCCTACCTGTGGCAGGGACAAGTGGTAGCACGAAACAAGTGTGGGGGTTACTGGAACAACACTCAATCTATGGTCGACTCAGGAGGTTTACAATTTCCCTGCATGACATGAATAACAAATATATTTCAACCAATACAATCCACACTCATTATATCTTACTATGCCATACCGGACATAACCGTCCCGACGGAGATCGGCGACAAGCTCACGCCTATCCAAGGCAGAGGCTTTCCCGGATTCATTTCCGGCATGCATGCAAGGTACATGAGGATGATTACCATCACAAGTATACTCATTTCCAACAACATGGAAATCACTACTGTGCATCCATGCAAATGATCGTATCACATGAAATAACAAGTCCTTCGAAATGAGGTGGTGTTATAAACGTGTCAACGAACACACCAAAAATATTATGACGGGGTTCAGAATGCTTGCCTTCAAGGTGTGGAGAGGTGGGGGTGCTCTCCAAAACTTTTTGAAAGCTTTCTGCCTCTCTCCAAAATCCTATTTTGAAAATATTGGAATTAACACACAATTTCAAAACAGCACAAAAAGTTTGTTTGAATTTTTTTTAAATAAATCTTAAAATAAACTAGACAGAATTTTAGAGATGTAGGAAAAAGAATCAATTCATTTGGAGTTATATTTTAAAACTTATAGCCAGTCAAAGTTTAGTCAAATCTGTTTTTAAAATAAAACAGAAAAAAGGAAAACGTTTGACGCAGAACACGTCTTCGAAGAAGGGGAGACGTACTCGGGGGTTTGTGCTTCCACTGAAACACGTGGAGGCGGGGCTGGGTCTCTGACAGTGGGTCCAGGGGGCCCACTGGTCAGGTTTGACCAGTCCCTCTCTCCCTCCTCTTCCTCTGCCCGAGCAGCCGCGAGCAGCAACGATCAATGCCGTGACAGCGGCTCCCAGCAGGCTCAGGAGGATTGGGATGGATCCGCAAGATCGGGGCGGTCCTCCCGGTGGTCGTTGGGTCGGCGGGGACGGAGTGAGCTGCCGGCGACGAGCTTTGCGGCGGAGGACGCATTCAGGAGCAGAGTGGTTTTGGGGCTGCGGTGGTTCCCGATCGAAATTGAAGCGGGGAAGGGTTAAGGGAGGAAGAGAAGCTTGGTGGAGAGTGGAGAGGGAGGCTCTGGTGGTGCGGAGTGGTCGAGGCAATGGCGGGAGTTGCGGAGATGAAGAAAGGCGGCCTCCTCGGGTCGATTGGCTGCCATGGGGGGGACTGGAGGAGTGGACTGAGGCCGCCTGCGTGCCCAGATGAGCTCGGGCCTCCTATTAATAGCGCGACGAGGTCGGTTCTGCGGCGGTGGGGATAAGATCACCGGCGACCGACGTTCTATAGCAGGAGGGGGACGTGGCGGGGCTGAGAATGGAGGCATGAGCTAGCGGACGGCGAGCCTTGCTCGAGGCGGTGGCGAGTGGGGGTGGCTCGGCGGCAAACACGGCGGGGCCTGCATGCGACTATCGGCTAAGCGCCCGCGGCCGTCTGACGGTGGCCTTTGTAAGTGCGAGGGGTGGTCGAAGCGGCGTGGCGGTCTGCGAGATGCGTGGCGTCTTGGCTGCGATTGGCCAAGGGCGAAGCAGGTCTTGAGGCGAGCGGCGGCTCGGCGCGCGTGCGTGCCAAACGCGCCGCTCTGGCGCGCCGAACACGCCGGGACGTGTTCGACGAAATGCGGGGTAGCCTAGAGTGCTTGGCGAGGGCTGGAAAATGTGAGACTAGTTTAGGGTTAGCAAGGGATCAAGGGACATGGTGGATAGGTCACGGGCTCAAGTTCCTGAGTAAACTTGAAATCATGCCGTCTCTGGCTATGCACTCGGGGTGTTTGACAAAATGCCACATGTACCTAGGCTTTTCTTGGAGTGGCCAAATTCTCGGATCAGGTGTCTCCTTGGATGCATGAGAGGGTGGTGAGGTTAGTTTGTTAAAAGGAGAAACTTGTTAGTGCAAGTTGTGCAAAACTTCAGTTTTTGACAAAAAGAAGAGGGCATGAATGCAAGCACTTAGAATCATCCAATGTGTCCACTCTCCTGGACTTAAGGGTTTAACATGGAGGACTACAAGTAGGAGGAAGCTCATGGGTAGAGGAGCAAGTTAGCAGATGGTTGTAGTACAAATCACCAAGTTGCACCAGAATGAAGATGAAGATGATTCACTTAAATCTTTCAAAGAACATCACTGGGTTTTTTGCATAAAGTTGAATCATATGCTGCTACTAACATCCCAAAATTTTGGTGGAGGCTAGAAAGAAGTATTTAAATGAGTTGTAGTGCAAAATTGCCCACTGGACCAGAGAAGAAAATTGGGTGTAGAGCTCAAAATATTTTATGAATAAAAAATATTTTTGCATAAAAGTGATTTAAAAACATCACCTGACATCTCCAAATTTTGGTTGGAATTTTAAGTGAATTTATCAAATGGTTATAGTTCAAATATGGCCATATAACCTTGGAAAACCATTTTTCAAGAAAATAAAGATCAAGCAAATTAATTATGTAATTAGTTCTACTAATAAAAGAAAAGTTTTTCTTGAGAGGTTAAACAAGTCCAATAACATATTTGAAAAGTTTTCACTTTGGGGAAAACTCCATAATAGCAAGAGAGAAAAAGGTGCAAAAATCAAAAGGGAGCCCAGAAAATAAAAGTTTTAATTTCCTGGCAAAATTTTAATTAATAAAACAAGGTCAAAATTTTGGGGTGTCACATTGAAGTGGTGGAACTTCAGAGCCCCTACCATGCCTTGCTAGGCCGGCCTGCTCTGGCCAAATTCATGGCAGTCCCCCACTACGCCTTCCTCAAGATGAAGATGCCGAGTACCAAGGGAATCTGACGATGGTCGGAGACTACAAGAAGTCGATCGCTTGCACCACAGATAGCAACCCGGCTGGCGAGTCCCTCGTGATTGCAGTAGAAGCAGCTCCTTGACCGGGTGGTGGCGTTGCGAGCAAGCGGAAATGCCACCACGCCCAGAGTCGGAAGCCGAGGGCTCGTTCGGGCCGGCCAAGAAGCGAAGAGGATACCCTTGGACCCGAGCACCGGAGAGCCTGTCATAAGCGCGAGCCTTGGCGGCAAATAGGAAAAACAAGCTCGTCGATTTCCTCCGTGAGAATCGGGACATCTTCGCATGGTCCCCGAGGGACATCTTAGGGTGTTCAAGCCAGTTCGCAGAACAAGCTACATGTCGACGACACCAAGCGGTCGAGGCAGCCCTTGCGCCGCTGTCGGAAGAAAAGAAGAGTTGTTGGAGAAGAGATGGCGGCTCTAGCGGCGGATTCATCATGGAAGTGTTTTTCCGGCATGGCTAGCCAACCCGGTCCTAGTGTTGAAAATGAACAAGCGATGGCTCATGTGTATTGACTACACCGGCCTCAACAAAGCACGCCCCAAAGATCCTTTTGCTCTGCCGAAGATTGATCAAGTGATCGAATCCATGGCGGATCTGTTGTTGAGTTTCTTGGATGCATACTCTGGATATCACGGATAAAAGCTGAACCCGCCCGGCGGTGAAGACCGCCTTCATCATGCCATTTGGAATATACGCTGCGACCATGGCGTTAACGATAAATGCAGTGCCACGTTTGCGTTGCATGCGAAGTGCCTCCTCAAGCAACTCGGTGAAATGCCCGTATATGTGGATGGCGTGGTGGTGAAGGCGGAGCGTGGCACCTGCTGGAGGACCTCAAGGAGACCTTTGAGAACTGCGCCGATTCTAGATTAAGCTCAACAGAATGTGTCTTTGGAGTGCGGTGACCCGACTTCTTGGTTTTCGGTCTCGAGCACGGCATTGAGTGCAACCCGGTAAAGATCAAGGCCATTGAGAAGATGAAGGTGCCCACCCGACTTCTGGACATGCAGAAATTCAGCGGCTTGCTGGCATCGATCGGTCGTTTCATCGGCCGCTGGGCGAAGGCCCTTCCCTATACCAACTCATGAAAGACCACTTTTTGGAGTGGAGCGACAAAGCGGACGAAGCATTTCTCCAACTCAAGAAGATGTTGGCAACCCGCTTTGTCTGGCAGCTCCGTGAAAAGGCCCATGCTCCTCTATATTGCAGCCACCGGTCGGGTTGTCGGCATAGTCATGGTGGTGGGCGCAAGGAGAAGGACAAGGCATTGCGATCCGAGACCGGTGTATTACTTGGCGAAGTAATGTCCGCCTCAAGCAAAACTACCCCACTACGAGAAGATGTGTTCGGTGTGCACTTTGCATGAAAGCTGAAGCCTTACTTCCAAGAGCACCCCATAAAAGTCATCTGCACAGCCCCGCTTGCTGAGATTATTGGAAGCCGGGATGCCTCAGGCCGAGTGGCCAAATGGGCTATTGATCTGGCCCCTTACACCATCTATTACCAGCCTTGCACCGCCATCAAGTCATAGGTGTTGGCCGACTTCCTCATCGATTGGGCCAAGACCCAATATTTGCCGCCTGCCCCAGACTCCACTCACTGGCGGATGCATTTTGATGGTTCAAAAATGCGCACTGGTCTGGGAGCCAGCGCCGTCCTCACCTCTCCCAAGGGCGACAAGCTTAAATACGTGCTGCAAGTCCACTTCGCCGCCTCCAACAACGTAGCAGAATATGAGGCACTCATACAGACTCCGGCTTGCCTAGGAACTCGGCATTAGCGGATCTGTGTTATGGTGACTCGACTTAGTAGTCGGCGGTCTTGAGCGGAGTGCGCTAAAAGATGCAAACATGGCGAGCTACCGCTTTCTGGTACAGCAACTCAGCGGTTACTTTGATGGGTGCGAGTTCCTTCACGTACCAAGGAATGACAACGAGCAAGTAGATGCCTTGGCACGGATTGGCTCCACCCGGCAAGCGATACCAGCCGGCGTCGCCCTACACCGCCTTTTGAAGCCGTCTGTCAAGCCGTCTCCTGATTCAGACTCCACCTTTGTGTTGGCCCCCCCGAAGCAGTCGGATCCGACTTGGTGACTCCAAAAGCCGGCATAGGGATTCTGACAGGCGGCCCGGGGACTGCCGCAACCGCGACCAACACAGGGACTTGAGACCCGGCCGGGGACTTGACCCGGCCGGGACTGCGCCCGATCGGCAGGGGACTTCATCGGCTGGAGGGAAGCTGCCGCCCGACCCAGCCTTCTAGCCCAATTGCCCTCGTGCAAGTCGTAGAGGTTGCAGTCGAAGAAATTGCGGCACCCTCATGGGCTCAGTTGATCCTCAAGTTACTGGTGAATAAGGAGCTGCCAACCGATGAAATCTTAGTCCGACAAGTACAGAGGCGAGCTGCAGCTTACGCCATAGTCAATATGGAGCTGGTGCAGAGAAGCGTCACATGAGTCTACCAGCGATGCGTAGAGTCGGACCAAGGCCAAGCAATACTCAGAGATATCCATTAGGGCGAGTGCGGCCACCACGCGGATTCAAGAGCACTGGTGGCTAAAGCCTTCCGCCACGGTTTCTTCTGGCCAACCGCCCTTGAAGAGGCCAAAGAGATGGTCAATAAGTGTCAAGGGTGCCAGCGATTCCGTTCCAAGCCGCACCAACCGGCTTCTGCACTCAAGACCATTCCCATAGCCTGGCCCTTTGCCGTATGGGGATTGGATATGGTGGGACCATTCAAGACGGCCCATGGTGGCATGACTCACTTACTGGTTGCGGTGGACAAGTTCACCAAGTGGATAGAGGCAAAACCAATCAAAAAGCTGAATGTGCCGACTGTCGTGACCTTCGTCGCTGACATTACCACGCGGTACGGCATCCCACACAGCATCATCACCGACAACGGCACCAACTTCGCCAAGGGAACCTTGGCTCGTTTCTGTGCGACACAAGGCATCCGCCTGGACTAGCGTCCATTGCCCACCCACAATCAAACGGCCAGGTGGAACGAGCAAATGGCCTCATTTTGTCCGGCCTCAAGCCCCGACTGGTGGAGCCCTTGGAGCGCTTGGCCGGCTGCTGGCTCGACAAGCTGCCGGCCGTCCTCTGGAGCCTCCGCACAACTCCAAACAAATCGATGGGCTTCACGCCTTTCTTCCTCGTCTACGGTGCCGATGCCGTCATCCCGACGGATATCGAGTTCGACTCCAAAATCACTATATACACCGGGGGCTTCAAGAGTCACGAGAAGAAAGGCGTCGACTTCTTGGAAGAAGGCGGCTGTTGGCACTCGGCCCGATCGGCCATCTACCGGCAAGTCTCGCCGATACTATAACGCAAGAGTGAAGCCAAGGTCCTTCACGGAGGAGATCTTGTGCTTTGGCTGATCTAGCGAGCAGAGCGGACAGCACAAGCTCTCGGCACCTTAGGAAGGCCCTTTCATCATCGATGAGTGTTGAGCAGCGATGCCTACTATCGATCGATCTTGCGAAGCCCGAAGCGCGCGAGAGATGATTCGAGCAAAAGCGGAGAGGTCGTGCAGCATAAACCTCCTCCGAAGGTTTCTGATTGAAAGCGGTATGTATCACGCTACCTTTTGTACTATGTATAAAGACTCCGGGTCCCCCGAGAAGAGCTCGGGGACTGCCCTCTTTTTACCTATATGATAAGTATCATGCCTATGAGAATGTATATTCTATTCTTTCCGCCTGGCACCGGGTTCGACCAGTCGGCCCGGAGCCTCGCCACCTTCTACAATATGCCACCTCTTGCAGCCGGACAAGTAGTGTGGCGGCACCAAAGCTTACTTTGTCAGAAGCCGCATCTTGCAGAGCGGCTGCATGGCAGGCAAAGGTTGCAAAGAGGTGCCCCGCACGAAAAAACAACTAAGGAGAAAAACGCATATGGTAGCAGGCGGCCTCGCACCTTGTCGTCTGGCTGCTTGGCAGCCGGATGGATGGCCTCCATGTCACTACCCAAAACTCCAAATGGCTAAGTCCTATCCCCCTTCACAAATGGCTAGAAAGCTCAAACCAGCCACGGTTCATGAGCCATCCATCATTTGGTAAAAGCGAAACCAGCAATTCGTGCAAGGAAAGAACTCCAACGAAGAAAAAGGAAAAAAGGTTGGAGGTCGGCACAGCAAGCATGAACAATGATAAAATATCTTACATAGATAGAGGCCTCTGGCCAGCATTCAAACAAAGTTTGATATACACCCCGCGGGTGGAATTGCGTGAATTTAACAACGTGTTCAGAGCACAAACAGAAAGTAGGTAAAAAGCCTAAGGGCGCAAAAGGCTCCATTTGCAGTCTTGGTTGGCGCAGAGAGAGACTCAGTTGGCGGTCTTGGATGTGCCATGCTGGCTGACTCCGTCTAAGCGAAAGAAGTCGCCGGCGACGAAGCGTCCAGTCTTGGAGGAATGGTCGGTGGCATCCGTCGAGAGAGCAGGCGTGAGTCCGCCCCACTGGCGCTGATGGCAGTAGGCGCCTCGGCGCGTGGCTCGTTGCTCGAGGCTCGGTCAGGTTGGGGCTGACCGTCCGCCCCGACCTCCGGCATGTCGACGTCGCTCTCGTATTCCTCCTCCTCCTCCTCCTCTTCCTCCTCCCCGTCCTCCCCTTCGTCGCTGGAGTCGATGACTTCAGCAGAATCCTCGCTGTCCACCGGGTTCATCCAGAGAAACTCGTGCGGAGCCTCGCCGCCTTCCTTGACCACCTCCGGCACGAAGACATTGGTGTCGGTGAAGTCGGCGATCGCCGCCGCCCTGTTGACGAGTTCGGCTTCCACTACCGCCAGCTCCTCCTGCGCCTCCACCTGGAACGTGGCTAACTGGGCTAGATCTAGCCCAGGGTACCACGCCTTGACGAACTCTAAGGCCCGGCGGGCTCCTGCCCGGGCTGCTGAGCCTTTCCAGGCCTCTATGCGGCCGGCCACCACCCCCATCCAGTCGGCCGTCCGACTTGGGGTCTGTGAACCCGACAGTGGTGACGGTGGAAGCTGCTTGGGCTCAATGTGGCCTGGCCTTGCGGCCGTGAGCAGTGGGCAGGCCAAAGCCGGGCTTGAATGATGAGGACCTGTTCGCCACCTCCCGCCCTTTGCTCCTCACACTGGGCCTCGATCATCTGGATCGCGGCTACGGTATGGCCCGGGAAGAAGTCTGCATGGGCAGAATAAGAAAAAAGGACAAGACCGTGAGCAGGGGCCGGCTGCTCAAAGCAAGAAATCAGGGGAACAGAGCTTACCATCAACCAAGTCCTCAATGCTGCCAAAGCAGGTCGTCACCTGGGCCTCCCTGTTGGCCCAGGCGGAGCGTTCGAGCTCGAACTCAGCAAGGAGGCTGGTCTCCACTTTCTGCTGGGCCGCCTTGAGGGATTCTGCCTATTCGGCTAGTTCGATAACCAGGTGATCCCGCTCCTCCACCAGCTTGCTGCACTCCGCCTACTTGCTGCGAAGGGTGGTCTGGGCCTCGCCCAGCTGCTACTGCAGGGCGGCGTTAGCCTCTGAAGAAAGAAAGAAGGGAAGAAGGCATCAGTCAAGCATAAAAGACAAAAGAAAGAAACGATCAAGGAGATTCGGCCCGACTGCTCAACAGTCAGCCCGAACCTCGGGGACTCTGACCAGCGGTGCATCAGTCGCCCGTGGAAAAAAAGTAGCCGACAAGGAAAAGAGCAATTGAGAAGATTGGCCCGGCTCGTGATCGGCCCGAACAAGACTCTACAGCCCAGCGGAGTGCGCCAGGTAGCGCCCTATGAAAAAGAAGAAAGAAAGACTTCATGACTTTCTTTGGCGAGATGGACCATCTGCGCCTCCGGCTCCGGACCTTGGAGTTATAGGCGATCGCCGAAGGTTGTGGTAGTCTGCAAAACATCAAAATAAAATCGACAATCGGCAATCACAAGTTAAAGTTCCGACCCGCTTTGCTTTCGGCCCGGCCGAAACAGGGACTACACCAGTGGGTTAACTTGCGCGCCCCACGAAAGAGGAAAAAGACCACTCGGAGAAGAAACTAAAAGATGGCTTGCCCGGATGGCGGTGTGCATCTCCAAGTAGGCCTCGTTGCGGCGCTTGAGTGTCGTTGCCTCCGCCGGAACTTGGCACGGGCGTCAAGTGATGCCTCATTTAGAGGCAGATCCAGCCTCCGTGTACCCAGCCCAGGCGGCCCTTTGGTCGCCTCGGTGACAAGGCGGACGAGCTCGGCCCGATCTCTTGCGGCCCGGCGCTGAGCCGCCTTCTCCAAATAGCGGCCTTGGGAATGCGGACCCGGGAACCGGGACCATCGCCACCGGAGTCCCGAGCCGTGTACACGGCCAGCATGGCTGTTCGCCTGCGGCTCATATGGTGGCCGGGCGGCGAAGGTGGCGGCGAACAGGCGTCCGGCATAGCCCGTCGCCGACCCCTGTTCTCGGATCGGGTGGTCGCGGCTGGCTCCTCGGGCGTCGCCTTGAAATCGGCGGCGCCAGCGGTATCTGAGGTCACAGTATAGGCTCTGGCGGCGGCGGCCTTAAGTCATTCCTTCTCCGGCGGGGCCTCCGCTGCGCCTGGCGCCCTCTCGGCGGGCCTTGAGACAAGTCCGCTGCTCCTTAGCTTGAGTGATCGGCCTCCGCCTCCTCATCGCCTCCAGCGTTCCGCTCTGTCGCCTCCGGAGGTCGGTGGCGGGTAGATCTGCGGCTGGTGAAGAGTGCATAACCGACCTAAGTACCGAGCCGGCGCCCGACTTCTCAAGGGTCAGCGGGTCCCTGAAATCAGAAGACAAGTCAGAGTATTTTCACGACAGATTGATGAAGAACAAGGAGTAAGGAGACGATGCTTACACCGACACAATGACAAGCACTTTTGGCTGCCTCTGGTACCGGGCCACCTTGGCCACGGTCTCTTTCCGCCTAGTCGCCGCAGCCGGATTCTTGGGCTTCTTGGGGGCGCTGCCTAACAGGGTTGAGCCCTGCTTCCGCTTGCATTTGCCGCCTGCGGCGGGCGGCCCAGAAGAGGGGCCGGTGACGGTGGTGGTAGAGCTCCGGGCGGGGCGCGGCTCTTCATCGTCTTCATCGTCATCAGGCCAGGCCTCCACGTCGCCGCCTCCCTCGGGGCCGCCTGCTCCGCTGCCGCCGTCCGCTCTGCCTCCGCCGCCTGTCGCGTCGTCAACCAGGGCTGTTGCCCCCAAGTCGGGGTCATCCACATCGCTCTCCGCCCTGTCCGCCTGGAGGTTATCACCCGGCCCCAGGAGGGCGGCCGTTGCCTCGGACATATAGATCTGCAACCAAGAAGAAGTCAAGCCTCGAAGGGCGGCGCCACGGAGAAAGACAAAGTAGAAGAGAGTGGCTCAAAAGATATAGACAAGAAACTTACATGAGGCGGGTTGTGGCGCAATCGGCGCTTCCCGTCCGCCATTCCTTCTCGACATCTTGAGGTCGGAGATCTTATTCCTCATCTGTGAGACTTGGTGGCATCCCATCTTCATGCCTGAGGCGACACGGATCGCGGTGCCATCTATCGGGAAGATCGGATGAGGAAGCTCTGGGCGGGAGGATCCGGCGCTCGGCAGAGGCGAGGAGGTCGGAGGCCTGAGGCCCTCCGACTCTTGGAGCACCGGTCGGCCGATGCGTGACGCGTCCGCCAACACCGGCTTCGGCTTGTACCCCCAGGTGGGTCGAGCCCCGGTAGGAGGGTCGGCCTTGTAGGCCGGCAAGTTAAGGAAGTCGGCAGCCGGGTCCATGTTCTCGATGTAGAAGTAGGACTGCTGCCACATCTTCACTGACTGCGCCAACTTGATGGTGGGAAATGCGTTCCGCTTCGCCGGTCGGCGCACGGCGACATAGCCCCCGCACTCGGCCACCGTCTCCCTGGCGGAGGTGCCGAGCTTCCCATAGAAAAACGCCGCCCACAATTCGTGGTGGGGAGGGCGCCGAGTAGCCCTCGCGCGTCGTGTGAAAGCGAAGCGAGTCCGGCGTTGGGTGTGAGATGGTGGGGTTGGAGGTTGTAGCGATCGAGGAAGGTGCGAAGGCGTTGCTCGCCGGAGGCGAAGCCCCACGGAAATCTGGCGGAAGCGACCCGCTTCGCCTTCTGCGGCGCGGACGATCTCCATCTCCAGGTGACACCAGCGCCTTAGCGAAAAGCGTCTTGGGCATCCGGCGTGTTGCGGAGGAAGGTGATGTGGTCGTCGATCACCGTCGACCCATCAATCGCCCATAGCCTCGGTGGCGGCGCGGAGGGGAGCTCGCGGCGACAACGACAGCGGCGACTACGACAATGCTGCGGCAATGCAGCGGCGGCTGCGAAAGAAAGAAAGAGTGGGGAGGCGAGGAACTTTGCGCACCTCCCTCTTATGCACGGGTTGTGAAGCCAGAGGCGGCGTGGGATCGTGGGATTTCTGCGCCCGTCCCCGATCCCCGTCTCCTGCCTTGATTACCCACGTCGTTAAGCGTCGTGGGGATGTCAACCGCCCCCTCTGGCACAGTAAAACCGCTCGGTTGCCGAGGCGTGGTAGTGGCGGGCCCGGCCCGGTGTCACGTACCATCCAGAGCGTGGGGTGGCAGGCCTGCCAGGCTGACGCGCGCCGCGTGGCGCGTCCGCGGCGGGTGGCTGCTTGGGAAGCTTAACAGGCACGCCACCTGTTTCCCGCCTGGAAGTTCAAAAATCAACCGCGTGGCTCCGCCTGGCGGGGGCCGGCTGGAGCGGTCGGTAGGCTGCCAGGCGGACCGATGTTTTTTCCAGAGCTCAGGAAGGGGAGAAGCCGTTGAGACCTCGCGACCCCTCGACCACGACGCATCACCGGCTTCGGGGACTACTGTCGGAGTAATGAGCCATGGGTAGGCTCACCCGAGTCCCAAGATTTACCAAGACTTTGGGCCAGCTCCGGCTAGCTGAGCCCCAAGCCGAAACTCCGTCCTCTGGGGCCGGCTGGCTCAGTGGCCGGCTGCCAGAGGGCGAGCGAGCCAAGACCACGGCACTCCGGGCGGCCGGTTCCCGGCAGCCACCCTCCAGAGAGGGCGGCAACAGGCAGGCGGCCGCCCCCCGGCCGTAGCATGGCCGAGCCTCCTTGAGAGTACAAGATGAAGCGTGGCTCAGTAAGGTCCGTCGCCTCCTATACTCAGAACGATCATGGCTCTGATTACTCCGTCTGAGCGGAGATCTCCGCACGGCGGGGCACAGTGCCATGTCTCCTCTGACGTCGCTCTGGCGGGTAGTCCTGTTCCCCTGGCGGCTGTGTCGATCTGGCTGCCCGGCGAGCCCTACAAGCGATGACTTCAAGGAAAGGCGGCGAAGCTTCGGCAAAGCGGGTTCGAGAGGAGCCGGCCTCCAGCAGGCGGCCGTCCCCTGTCCCGAAGCATGCATGCCATTAAACTGATAAGACCAGACATAGCTCTGATAGCCCCCGCCAGGTGGCGGGGCCATAGCAGCCAAGTGATCAAGCCTTCGTCTTTGCGACATAGCTCTGATGGCAGCCACCAACCCGGTCAGCGGGCCCAGTGATCGGCGGAGGGCGGAGGCTGGGGACACTGATAGCCAGGCCCGGCAGCCAGTCGGATTACCATTGTACCCCTGGGGGTAGGCCTATATAAACCCCCCAGGCCACCCATGCAAAGGGTTTGACGCCTTTAGCACTAGCCATCCCATAGAGAAAGAAGAGAGTCGAGCCTTGCTCCCTCCTACCTCTAGCATACAGCTCGAGGAGCACCCTTGTATCACTTGAGCATTAGTGATCATGCGGAGACCCCGGAGAGCAGGACTAGGGGTGTTATCTCCTAGGAGAGCCCCTAACCTGGGTAAAGTCCGTCGGCGTTCGTGTCTACGCCTTATCCTGCTTCCAGGCACCTGCGGACGTTCTACTCGCTCCCACCATGATGGCCATCCATTGGCATATGTCGCACCCAACCCCCGACAATCCACGACAACAGATATGCTATCCCTACCCTTCTTTTTTCAAGGTAAACCTAAAACAAAGTCCATAGATATATCCTCCCAAGGAACACTAGGTACAGGCAAAGGCATATATAAACCATGAGGATTGAGTCGTGACATAGCTTTTTGACATGTAGTGCAGCGAGCAACAAAGCGCTCAACATCCCGTCTCATCTTTGGCCAAAAGAAATGTGTAGCAAGTACGTCCTCTATCTTCTTCATGCCAAAGTGTCCCATAAATCCTCCTCCATGCGCCTCCTGCAACAACAAAAGACGAACGGAGCTAGCTGGAATGCATAGCTTGTTAGCACGTAACACAAAACCATCATTAACAACGAACTTGTTCCATGTTCTACCTTTGTTACAATTCTGCAATACATCTTTAAAATCAGCATCATGCACATATTGATCTTTGTTGGTCTCCAAACCAAATGTTTTGAAGTCAAGTTGTGAAAGCCTAGTATAGCGACGAGACAATGCATCAACAATAACATTTTCTTTACCCTTCTTGTGTTTAATGACATAAGGGAATGTCTCAATGAATTCAACCCATTTAGCATGTCTACGATTCAGTTTAGCTTGACTCTTAGTAAGTTACAAAGATTCATGATCAGAGTGTATAACAAATTCTTTGGGCCATAAATAATGTTGCCATGTTTTTAAAGTCCGAACAAGAGCATATAATCCTTTATCATACATAGAATAATTCAGACTAGGCCCACTCAATTTTTCAGAAAAGTATGCAACAGGTTTGCCATCTTGTAATAACACACCTCCTAATCCAATTCCACTAGCATCACATTCAAGCTCAAAAGTCTAATTAAAATCAGGAAGTTGGATTAAAGGAGCATGTGTCAACTTATCTTTCAATACCGTGAAGGCTTCTTCCTGTGCGGTACCCCAAAGTAAAGGCATATCTTTCTTTCTAAGCTCATTGAGAGGTGCAGCAATGGTGCTGAAATCTCTCACAAAACGCCTATGGAATCCAACGAGGCCAAGAAAACTCCTCACTTGTGTGACCGTTTTGGGCTGCGGCGAACTCTCAATAGCTTCAATCTTGGCTTTATCAACTTCAATTCCCTGTGGAGTAACAACATAGCCAAGAAAAGATACTCGGTCGGTTCAAAAGGTGCACTTCCCAAGGTTACAAAATAAACGTGCATCATGTAAAGCAATAAAAATAGCACGTAAGTGTTCCAAATGTTCCTCCAACGATCTGCTACAAATCAGTATATAATCAAAATAGACTACCACAAATCGTCCAATAAAAGCGTGTAAAATTTCATTCATTAATCTCATGAAAGTACTAGGTGCATTAGTTAACCCAAAAGGCATGACTAACTGAAAGTGCGTTATATCGACTAGAGGGGGGTTAATAGATGATTTTTATGAAATTCTTCACTGAGGAATTTGCCGGTGAGGAAATTCCTTAGTGAAGAACTATTTGCAGCGGAATATGTACTCAGAGGTAAACATAACAGGATACACACATAGTCAGCATGATGAAATGAAGACTAAGAACGAGTGCGGAAGCGTAAACACGGGATAACAAGATGAAGACAAAGCGGTGAAGAAATTGAGCGAGGAATTTGTGAAAGTCTTGATCAAAGTCTTCAAGCAGAATATGAACAACATGCAACACGAGAATGAGGAAATGGATGAGTTGAGGAAATAGAACCGGTCGGTTGGTGAAGACAATGATTTGGTAAACCAGTTCAACTCTTGTCTCGGTTATGCGTCTGTTGGAAGCGGTGAGTATTTAAACTCGAGGACACACATTCCGGACACCCGATCTCGAGCCGCAACTCAGGACACCCAGATCCTCACCGTATTCTCCTTGAACTAAGACCACGAGGCCTCGTCCAATCACTCGTGGTAAGTCTTGGTGACTTCAAACATTCACAGACTTGGTCACTCGGCGATCCACAATTCCTCTTGGATGCTCTAGACCTTGACGCCTAACCGTCTGGAAGAAGCACAGTCTTCAAAGGTAACAAGCATCGGATCCACGCAGGATCAATTTCTTCAGTGATGCTCAATCACTTGGGGTTTTGTGGGTTTGGTTTTGGGATTTTCCTCACTTGATGATTTTCGCTCAAAGTCCTCGGAGGATGGGTTGCTCTCAAATGACAAGTGTCAAGTTCTCTCGGGCAGCCAACCAACTAGTGGTTGTAGAGGCGGCTATTTATAGCCTAGGGAGCAGCCCGACATGATAAGACATAAATGCCCTTCAATGATATGACCGTTAGGTGGATAAGATATTTTGGTCATGCGTGGCAAACCACGGCAACGATCGGAAATTTGACTCTCAAAGTCCTCGGGGCTATCATGTTCCTCCTTTGTGTAGGCAATTCGCCTGGCGAATTCCTAACTCCTCGGTCGAGCAAAGTCCTCGGTGAGCAGGAAGAACTGCGTCTCATCCTTGATGAATTTGATGAATCGTATGAGATTTCAATGGCTTCACTCGAAGGGATTGGTAGGTGTAGGATTTTGAGTTGAGCATCACATGGAAAATTTTCCTTAGTATTTCCTTGACCCCTTTAAAGATGCGGTGTTTCCTATGACTCAAGAAAGAAAATGAAACTTGAAAACAAAAGTCTTCACACTTCATATTCCTCGAATGAATATCAAGTCTTCATGGTCACACCAATTTCTTCACTTTCAAAGTCTTGAAAAGTCTTGAAATATCAAAGTCTTGAAATGAAGAACTTCATTTTAGGGTCGACTTTCTCTGTAAATATCAAACTCCTCATAGACTTATAGACACATGTACACTCACAAGCATCGATTACTTAACCTATAAGTCTTCAATACACCAAAATCACTAAGGGGCACTAGATGCACTTACAATCTCCCCCTTTTTGGTGATTGATGACAACATAGGTTAAGTTTTCAACGGGGATAAACATATGAAGTGTAAATACTGATATTGAGGAATTTGATTGCAAGATATAGAAGAACTCCCCCTGGATGTGTGCATAATGAGGAATTTGCTTTTGAGGCAATGCACATTTTAAGAATTTAATCATGGAGATCTCCCCCTATATCTTGTAATTCATACACGCATTTGATATGTAATATGAAGAATTTGAAATGCATGATGAAATATGGTGCCTGATGAGATTTGGCATGCGTGCAATGATATTAACGAGGAATAAGCATGCAGAATATCACATCAAAAGTATCAGAGCACAGTGCAAAGTCAGCACAATGCACCGTTCAAAAGTGTCAGGGCACCATCGGACTTAAGATTACAACTCGATCCAATAAAAGGTTTCGGAAGAACGAGAGTTGTAACTTAATAAAAACGCCCATAGTATAAACCCGCTTGAAGACTAACTCAGATTTCTCCCCCTTTGTCATCAAATGACCAAAAGGATCGAAATTGAGGACTAACGCCTCAAGATATTCAAGTTGATGGAGGCGCCCGGCGTTATCGGGGTTGTTTGTTGAAGTAGGGCTGCCGCAGTGTTGTCCAAATCTTCATATTCATCGGTTTCACGCGATGAAGAATAAGAGCTAGCCACCGATCGAGAACTTTGACTCTCTTGAATTTCTTGGAGGTGGTGCGCACGATCAAAGCTTCACGAAGACCCATAGTCTTCAATTCTTCCATGGAATATACATGACTAAGAACAGCCCACGTGCGGTTGAGGGTTTCATGAAGGTAGTCTTGGTTTTCTTCACCGCATTATGCGTTGAGGTCATGTTGTGAAGAATTGCAGCAAATTGGCGCTTCACCCATTTCGATTGCGTTCAACCTTCCGATGAAGACGAGGAGCAACTCACGATCATCATCACCACAGGTGCGATTGCAAAGGCTGTTGCTTGGTTGAGGTATTTATGGCGGTGTCATGCGTTGCGAGTCATGATTGGTGGAGTAAGATGCAGCCTTGCGAAATTGACCATCAATGGACGAGTGCCTTCATCAATTACAGTTGCTGCCTTGCCCTTATCATCGGATGATGAAACCGGTTGCTTGAGGACTTCAATGGGCGGCAAGTAGCTGCCATGATTCAAAGTGTCGACCTTGTAGTTCGGTGAAGATCTTGCCCTTATGAATCTCATGATCCAAAGGCGCATATGGCTTCAGCTCAAAAGGTGACATTGCAACATTGGCGAGTCCTCATGAAGAAATCATGGAAGTTGACAGAACGCCATGAATGATATTGAAAAGCATGTTCTTCATGATGCCTCGACATCTTCTTCATTTGAGTCGTGGCCTTTATGGGACTCATTGTCTTCGTCAAGATTCTATAAACAGTCCGAGGCACATACAAGAAGTCCTTGACGAGGAATTTGGTTTGAGGGCTTGACACGGCTTCATGGCTTCATAAGCACTTGCATAAAGTGATTAGACAATTCACGGTCATTGTAGATGCAACGTCTTGATTCATGGGGAGGATCAAGAGGAAGGACACGAAGCAATTCAATTCTTGGTGCCTTGTAGTGAGTATTCTCTCATCAATCCAATACCCATGAGTTGATATCTTCACATCTCCGGTGATGTGCGAGGTGGCATAGAACTGAAGAATAAGTTCTCCATTCCAGTCACAAATGTCAGTGCAGAAATTTAGTAACCCTGCATCGTGAAGAACACGGAGTACTGGCTCGAAGCACGGTAGTGATTCCATATCCACATGAGGAATATGCTCATGGTCGAAGATCTTGTCCTTGTCAAATAGCACTGAGGAATAGAAGTTTGCTTGTGTTGGAGTCCAGAAGCGTCTTTTCCTCATTCGAGCAGAGTCATATGGATTATAAGCAGTGAAGAACACGTGCTCAGAAAAGAAGTCTTCAGCCTTGAATTTTTGCTTGCTTGAGAACGGATTCTTTGGCTTGGGCAGAGGAATATCTGTGATTTGCAGCACAACCTCAGGAATCGCGATCTCAGATTCTTCAGGCTGAGGAATTTCTAGTTCCTCTCCTTGTGCAGTTTGAGGATCAGCAGTGGGTTCTTCAGCGCTAGTGGCTGGAATTTCTTCATTGACAGATGAAGTGGGATGAGTTTCTTCAGAGCCCATTTGAACAGTTGTAGCCGGGGACAGAGGAACTTGTTGAAGCGGAGTGAAGAGAGGAGTATTGGGATGCTGACTTTCCCAAAAGTCATCGCTCATCACCGTGTAGTGCACCCAATATCCACGTCTTCGTCTTCTTTTCAATTTCCTCAACACTGCCTCTTCACTGTGAACCGAGGCACGGTGAGGAAACAATTGGGGTTGAAGGAAAGCTTCCACTTCAATTTCTTCATCAAGCTGTTACGAGGTAGCAACAGATTGATTTTCTTCATCGATCCGCTTGGGATCTTGTAATCTTCTCCATAAGGAACAATCTCCTTGGGCGACATGGAGGAAATGGGAATGGCATCAATAGGATTTTCAATCAAGCTGGTCATTGGCTTCATTTTCTTCGCAGCGAAGAATTTGACGCACTGATGCCTTCCTCTTCTTCTTCGCAGCTCGTTCTGCAGCCTTTGTCTTCTTCACTTCATAGGCGTAGGAAGAATTGGAGTTGGTGTTGGTGCAGGAGGAGCCGAGGATTTGTTACAATTTCTTGGTATGAATCGATGCAGATTCTCTGCTTCCTTCAGATTCTTCAGCGCACCACTAGTGGATGCCCCAGGAATTTCTTCAAAATGGAATGGAGTCATCACCTTGGAACTTGTGTTTTCATCAAGATGTTTGAAAGTCATCACCGTCTTGGCATGTTCTTCAAAGAGGCGAGCAGAGTCTTCACATGAGGATTTTCTTGTTGCGATGGAGCTGCAATCGTTGACATTTTCTTCGTCATTGATTTAATCTCACCTTGGCTCCTTGCCAATCAAGCATTATAAGCTTCAAATCCTTGCCGAGGGCTTGATTTCAGATTGAGCTTTGAGAAGTTCTTCAGAGTCAAGTTGAATAAGTTCTTCCTCAGAAGCTTCTCCTTTCTGGCTTTTGCTCTCCTTAATTCACGAGCCTTTTCAAATTTCCATTTCTCTTCAGCGATGAAATGGTTAAGCATATGACTTTGACCAGCAGTCAGTGGCAGATCCGGTATAGGAGTGTTTGGATCCTGATGCCATAGGTCAATGAAGTCAAGGATCTTCTTCGGATCCAAAAGCAGAGGCACACTTGTTCTTTTGGCTCTAGCGGCCTTGGTCAGTCTGTCTCTGATGATTTCTTAAAGTTCTTCATCAGAAGCTTCATCATCAGAAGGCACATTGAATGCAACCTGTTTCTTCTTTGGACTTGGCCGAGGACCGCGTCCAGCTGTTGTCTTTGTCTTTAGCAGAGTGGGGCCTGTTGAGGACATTGGTGCGGTGAGGAACTTCTTGAGACACCGTATAATTGAGAAGCCCCGAGTCCTTTGACAAGTAGCCAAATGCACAGGTGTTGAGGACTTGGAGGGAGCTGCTGAAGATTTTGAATGAGCAGCAGCAGTCTGAGGAATTTGCCATGAGGGCGCGGCTGAGGAACTAGGCCGTGAGGGCGCTGACGGTGAAGCACTTGGCTTGCGTGCAGGCTTCTTTGGCATTGATTTCCTCGGCTTAACCGAGGGCTCAGCGGCAGCAGCAGCAGCAGAATCCTCATTGAATTTCCTCACTGCCTCCTTGGCCTATCTTGCCAATTTGGCTTGGCGCCTGGACCATGCTTCAGGAAAGTCTTCACCACTCTTGATGCTAGTGGGATCGTGACTTGCCAGTGCCAAGGAGCTCTTGGGCATGGAGGGTTTAAAGCGAATTTCCTCATGTACTTGGGAGTGACATAGCGGTATTCCTCCATTCTCGTGCCCATCTTCTTTCTATCCTCTATATGCACTTTGCGCTGATTTTGGTCTCCTTGCCAAACTTGGATTCATCAAAGTGCGATAGTCTTTGTATATTTCCTCGGGAATCTCAAAAGCGATCATGACTTCGGTTTCTTTCCTCCCTTCGTGGTCTCTTTCCTTCCGCCATTTTCTTCGGTGAGGAATTTGAACAATAGAGCACTCAAGAAGTATGCAGTTTTTCTTCAAGGAACGCTGCAAATGAGTTAAGTTGATGAGAACCTAGTGATTCAAAGAATGACATGAGTACCGTGAAAAGAGTGTAGGTGCGAGGAATTTGGAGAGGTCATATGCGTTCTCGTAAGATTTTTCAAAAGGAACAAGTTTTGAGGAATTTGACCAGTTGAGCCTTGAGGAATTTCACTAAGCGCTTGCCTTAGGTTCCAGAGTTGTACAGATTGAAAATCCGCACAATTGAGGAATCTTGAAGAAATGAATGCTTAGAGAGATAAATCAAGAGCATATAGTGTGTGAGGTGTTCATATGTGAAGATTTGAAGAGCAAAAACACCTTTGAAGATTTTCAAAAAGATTTGAGAATCAACGCGAGTAATAAAAGTGACTTTTAATTACCCGAATCAAGAACACGACGAACAGAGTGAACTGTAGTGAAGTTCGCACGCGTTAGATCTCCCACGCCCTAACTTGGTAGAGGGAGACGCTACGGCGGCAGCGAGTGAAGATTTCATGACCGGCGCGAATCTGACGGGCGATGAGGTCGAGGCGATGAAGCTTTTCCTCACCGGCGGCGATGGAGTAAGCGGCGGCGCTTAGGGTTTGAGGAGAGCTCGAGCGAGAGACAGCGATCGAGCGGAGTAAATGAAGTGAGGAGCGAGAGGGTATTTATAGCCACGGTGAAAACTGTTCGCCCAAAGATTTTGGGACTAACGTGCCCTACCCTTTCTCCTTCACGCGACATGTGTCACCCACGCATCGTGCGATGAGATCGTGTAAGATCGTGGGTGATTAAACTAATACATCGCGGGATGCGGAACGGTTTGAGCGGTAAAACCGAAAACTTGGATAAGATTTGTTTAAAAGTTTAGTTCGCAATTTCTTCACCTGTCAAGGACCAAAGTGAAGACTTTGAACGAGTTTCAATCGAACGCACATGAAGAATTTGTGAATAGATTGGATTGAGTATAGCATAGAGGGGGAAGGGTCCGATCAT
Source organism: Aegilops speltoides (assembly GCA_021437245.1). NCBI lineage: Eukaryota > Viridiplantae > Streptophyta > Magnoliopsida > Poales > Poaceae > Aegilops > Aegilops speltoides. Next base: position 281,293,383 of record CM038142.1, on the reverse strand, counting down.
ATTCACTTAGCAGAAATCGCAACTTGAAGAATTAGCAATAAGTGAATGCTGTAGAGGACATAAACTCATATATATATATATAGCCAATGAAGAAAAACGACGGAAACATTGAAGATTTTGCAAAGTTGAAGAATTTGAAAAATTGAGGAATTTCAAAAATGAGGAAAAACTCAAATTGAAGATTTTCAACTTTTGTGGTGGCGTAGCCACCAGATAAGAATGATGATTTCAGACACAGCGCATAATTGTCGAGGGTTCGAGAATCAAATTCTTCATTAATTTCTTCACACTTAGAGTGTTATTCTTCATTGATTGAAGAAAACGTTTCTTCATGTGTTGCACATCTAAGTCATCAATTATGCATAAGGGTTAGGATGTGTGTCCTTTTCAAAGAACATTCAAGATTCTAAGATATTTAGCTCACACCGCAACTTGCTAAATCTCTTCTCATCCAAGGGCTTGGTGAAGATATCAGCTAGCTGTTCTTCGCCTTCACATGCTCGATGGAGATATCGCCTTCAAAGACATGATCACGAAGAAAATGATGACGAATCTGGATGTGCTTAGTCTTCGAGTCTTGAATCGGGTTGTGAGCAATCTTGATGGCACTCTCATTGTCGCAGAGGAGAGGCACATTCTTCACATTGACGCCATAGTCCTTGAGGGTTTGCTTCATCCAAAGCAGCTTGAGCACTGACATGAGCCAGCAGCAATGTATTCAGCTTCAAGAAGAGATGATCTACGCAGCTCTGCTTTCTTCGAGGACCAATGCACCAAAGATCGTCCGAGGAAATGACAAGTGCCGATGTTGACTTGCGGTCCACACGATCACCAAAGATAGTCGAGTCGAATATCCAATGAGATCAAAAGCGAGCCCTTGGGGTACCATAGTCCTAGTGTTGGTGTGTGAGCTAGATATCGAAGAATATGCTTCACACCTTATGGTGTGATTCCTTCTGCAGCTTGAAATCGCACACATGCAAACACTAAGCATTATATCCGCCTAGATGCACATAAGTACAATAAAGAACCAATCATGGAGCGGTATACCTTGTGATCAAATCAATACCATTTTCATCAATTGCATAGATGGCCATTTGTGGGCATAGGAATTTTGACGCCTTTGCAATCTTGCATGCCTAATTTCCTCAAGACATCTTTGAGGTATTTCTCCCGAGATATGAATATGCCATTGTGTCACGACGAATTTGAAGACCTAAGAAGAATTTCAACCTCCCATCATAGACATTTGATATTCTTCACTCATCATATAGGCAAATTCATCACTATATAGTTGGTTAGTACAGCCAAATATAATATCATCAACATATATTTGGCACACAAACAGTTCACCATCATATGATTTAGTAAATAGAGTAGGGTCGAGTGAACTGGTGTGAAGCCATTCTTCACGAAGAATTCCTTCAATGTGTCATACCACGCCTGTGGTGCTTGCTTGAGGCCATAGAGGGCCTTATTGAGTCTCAAGACTTTGTCGATTCTTGGGATCTTCAAAACCAGGGGTTGAGCAACATATACTTCTTCCTCAAGCTTACCATTGAGGAATGCACTTTTCACATCCATTTGATATAAGATGATATCATGATGGTTAGCATAGGCAAGTAAAATGTAATAGCCTCAAGTCTAGCAACAGTGCAAAAGTTTCATCGAAATCAATTCCTTCAACCTGTGTAGCCTTGAGCTACTAGTCGTGCCTTATTCCTCACCACAAGGCCATTTTCATCTTGCTTGTTACGGTAGATCCACTTTGTGCCAATGATATTATGCTTGCGAGGATCAGGCGATTGACCAATTCCTGACATTGTTCAACTCGAATCGATGTAATTCTTCTTGCATAGCCTGAATCCACTCCGGCTCCGAAAAGCTTCATCTACCTTAGTGGGCTCGAGATAGAGACAAAAGCATAGTGCCCACAAAAGTTAGATAAGTGTGAGGCTTTTGAGCGGTGAGAGGACTGGTGCGCTGATGTCATCGATGATCTTATCCACTTGCACTTCTTTTGCAACGCGTGGATGAGTTGGTTGTCGCCGAGGATTTTGATCAACATTTTCTTTAGCACCATTTTCCTCATCATGTTCTTCAGTGCATCACCGACGCTCTTCACGAACAGGAATGAATTCTTCAAAGAGATTCTTCAAGAGGGAATGACATCCTCGCTTGCCTTGAGCTTGATAGCATCCTCGGTGCTGGTTCATCTAACACGAAGGTAGGTGCTCTCTTTGCAGCCATTAGTTTCATCGAACCGCACATCTACAAAGGTCAACAATCTTGTGAAGAACAATGTTGAAGACTCAGAGGTGTGCGAGTCCTTTCCGTAACCAAGCATAAAACCTTCATGTGCTTTCGGTGCAAATTTAGAATTGTGGTGAGGATCTCTAATCCAACATTTAGCACGAAGACTTTGAAATAACTCACATTGGGTTTCTTGTCGTTGAGGAGTTCATAGGCGCCTTCTTGAAGAATTTGTGAAGATATACTCTGTTGATGATGTGGCAGTATCAATTGCATCAATCCAAAAATGCCGAGGCGTTTTGTATTCATCAAGCATAGTCGAGCCATCTCAACAAGAGTTCTGTTCTTGCGCCCACGACGCCATTCTGCACGAGGAGTATAAGGAGCAGATAATTCATGAGTAATACCAAGTTCATCAAGATAGGCATCGAGACCAGAATTCTTGAACTCGGTTCCATTGTCACTTCGATATGCTTGATCTTCACACCAAAGTTGGTTGAAGCCCTCGAGGAAAATCGTTTGAAGACTTCCTGCACTTCATGTTTGTAAGTAACAATGTGTACCCATGTATATCGAGAATAATCATCAACAATAACAAAACCATATAGAGAAGCATCATTAGTGACTGCTGAATAATGATTCGGTCCGAAGAGGTCCATGTGAAGCAATTCGAACGGACGGGTAGTGGTCATGATAGTCTTCGCTAGATGCTTGGCTTTGGTCATTTTTCCGGCTTCACATGCTCCGCATATGTGATCCTTGAGGAATTTGACATTCTCAATGCCAATGACATGCTTCTTCTTCGCAAGCGTGTTCAAATTCCTCATGCCTGCATGACCAAGTCGTCGATGCCATAGCCAGCCTTCAAAGCTTTTGCAAGTAGACACATGGCTGGTTGTGGTCCCAGAGAAAATCAACAATATACTGATCTCCTCTCCTAAAGCCTTCAAGACTTTGGAATTGTCGACTTCCATAATCACAACACAAATGATATTTGCCAAAGACAACAACCATATCAAGATCACAAAGCATTGAGATCGACATCGATTGTATCCTAAGGACTCAACAAGCATGACTTTGTCCATGTGCTTATCCTTAGAGATAGCAACCTTACCAAGACCCAATACCTGAGTTTTGCCTTTGTCAAAGAAATATGATATGCTTCAGAGGTGACGGTGATAAAGGAGCATCCATCAATAGATTCTTGTCACCAATATGTGATTTGTACATCCACTATCGAGGACCCATTCAAGGTTTTGGGTTGATCATCCTCAAGATGAATTAGTATAACTTACAATCTCATATGCTTCATCGCTGAAGAATATGATATCAAGTTCATTAGATGAATTTCATCAAGCAATAAAATGATATAGCAAGATCAGGACGTGTGAAATGAAAGTTCATTTCATCATGATTCGCTGCGTCCCTTTCAGCATTTTTGTCGGGTCCCAAAGAAATTCTTCAGACGTTAGAGCACGCCCGAGACCTGACCTCAGAAGGGATTAGTTCTTTTTCTTCACCACCCACATCTGGAGGGGTGGCAAAGAGTTCATCATCCTGCGAGCACCATGTGAGAAAGGTGGCAAAGATGCCAAACCATTTCGCTTAGCATGAGAGAGGTTAGGGTATGCATATGAATAGGCAGAGTAATTCTTTGAGGACTTATGAACATAACGGTTTGAAGAATAATGCACATATTCATATCCCTTAGCTTTGCCCTGCGAGACAGATTTGTTAGCACAATGATAGTCATATGAGGACTTTGATCCAGTTGAGGAATTTGATCCTCGTGAAGAATTTGGTCCATATGAGGATTTGGATCCATATGAAGAGTTTGGTCCATATGAAGAATTTGATCCGGGGTTCTGTTCTTCACGGTGGTGTCATGAGGACATTCACCAAGACTTTCAACACAACTTTTGGGAACCCAGATTTTCTTCATAGGGGAACCGCTCTGCAGCTTAGTGCCAACATATCTAGCAAATACTTCACCATTATGATTTTTGAACAGTTTATAGTTGAGTCAAATGACTCATCGTAAGAATGAGGAGATTCACATGTAAAGCCAGATAAGTTAGATGGATCAATGGAGGTCCTTTGCAGCAACCCATGAGGTTTTGGGATACCGCTCGGGCTTCCAATATGTTCCATCGGTGTTGAGTTTCCTCTCAAAGGCAATACCCTCTTTCCTAGGGTTTCGTTGAGGATCTCGCTTTTGAGCACATCACAAAGTGTCTCGATGCCCTTTGAGGCTTTTGTACATGCTCATCATGTACAATTCCTTCAACCCGCATTGTCAAGGATACTAGCAATGTCCTCGATGAGGAATTAGTGATAGCAGAGGCAGATGAAGAATTTGTAATATTTGAAGTATTTGAACATTCAGTGAAGAATTTGCGATTCACGCTCAATGCACTTTAAGCATGGAGGAACAAATTCTTCCTGAGAAGCGCTGATTTCTTGAGCTAGTAATGAATCGCGCTCCTTCTGAAGATCTTCATAACTTACTCTTAGCTTTTCAAGATCTCGCCTTTCTTTGAATAGCTTCAAGAGAAAGCTTCTCATGATCGCTTAAGAGGATATTATGTTGATCTTGAAGGACGCCAAGCTTGGAGTGAATTCTCCAAGACATTCACCCAAGGCTTTTGATGATCCATTTCTTTGCGCAACATATTATCACTTCTTTCTAGCATATCTTGAGTTTGTTCTAAAACTGTTTGTTGTTTAGTCGCAACACAAATGAGTTTAGTATAGCAGATTCAATGTCATCATCGATTCATCACTATCGATTCATCATTATCGATTCATCATCACAAGACTCGGATGAGGAGCATTCGTTACCTCGGCACCATTTGCCATAAGACAAAGTGCGATAATGATGATTCTCGCTCGAAAGTCATCGCTTTGAGAGATTCCTTGAAGTCCTCAAACCAGGGATCATGACAAGTTCGATGACCTTCATAGACATCGAGATTCGGTCCCGATGAGCTTTGAATTGCCAAGATGCATAATTCGCCGAATTGGTCTCTCGGATAGGCAGGAGCAGATGATATCCTTTGCTATGATATCCAATCGAGTGTACTTGCGAATATCATGAGCATTCGCCATCTTGCATAGATCAAGAAGACCAATCTCGGTGACGGTCCACAACTACCGTTGTTCTTTGCCATGAGGCGCTTCTTCATCATGGCCTTCCACTTAGGATAGTCATGACCGCCAAAGATAGGGCATGTCACTTTCTTCATACCGCGGTCGACATAACTAGAACTCCGTGGTTAAACTAAAATCACACGTAACAAGGGAGTACCTTGCTCGATACCAATTGAAAGTGCGTTATATCGACTTAGAGGGGGTGAATAGGCGATTTTATGAAATTTTCACCGAGGAATTTGCGGTGAGGAAATTCCTTAGTGAAGAACTATTTGCAAATGAATATGTACTCAGAGGTAAACATAACAGGATACACACATAGTCGGCATGATGAAATGAAGACTAAGAACAGAGTACGGAAAGCATAAACACAGGATAACAAGATGAAGACAAACAGACTGAAGAAATTGAACTGAGGAATTTGTGAAAGTCTTCAGTCAAAGTCTTCAAGCACAGATATGAACAACATGCAACATGTAATGAGGAAATGGATGAGTTGAGGAAATAGAACCAATCAGGTTGGTGAAGACAATGATTTGGTAAACCAGTTCTAATCTTTGCCTCGGTTATACGTCTGTTGAGCGGTTGAGTATTTAATCTCGAGGACACACATCCGGACACCCAGCCTCCGAGCCGCAACTCAGACACCCAGTCCTCACCGTATTCTCCTTGAACTAAGACCACGCAGCCTCGTCCCAATCACTCATGGTAAGTCTTCAGTGACTTCCAAACCTTCACAGACTTGGTCACTCGGCGATCCACAATTCCTCTTGGATGCTCTAGACCTTGACACCTAACCGTCTGGAAGAAGCACGCCTTCAAAGGTAATAAGCGTCGGATCCATGCAGATCAATTTCTTCTGATGCTCAATCACTTGGGGTTTTATGGGTTTGGTTTTGGGATTTTCCTCACTTGATGATTTTCGCTCAAAGTCCTCGGAGGATGGGTTGCTCTCAAATGACAAGTGTCAAGTTCTCTCGAGCAGCCAACCAACTAGTGGTTGTAGGGGCGGCTATTTATAGCCTAGGAGCAGCCCGACATGATAAGACATAAATGCCCTTCAATGATATGACCGTTAGGTGGATAAGATATTTTGGTCCGCGCCACATGAAGACAAAGAACGGTCGGAAATTTGACTCTCAAAGTCCTCGGGGCTATCATGTTCCTCATCGTAGGCAATTCAGACCGGCGAATTCCTAACTCCTTAGTCGAGCAAAGTCCTCAAGGAATGTAAGAACTGCGTGATCATCATCGATGAATTTGACTGAATCGTATGAGATTTCCAATGGCCTCACTCAAGGGATTGGTAGGTGTAGGATTTTGAGTTGAGCATCACATGGAAATTTTTCCTTATTATTTCTCGATTTCTTTAACAATGACGGTGTTTCCTATGACTCAAGAAAGAGAAAATGAAACTTGAAAACAAAAGTCTTCACGCTTCATATTCCTCAAATGAATATCAAGTCTTCATGGTCACACCAATTTCTTCACTTTCAAAGTCTTCGAAAAGTCTTTAGAATATCAAAGTCTTCAAATGAAGAACTTCATTTTTAGGGTCGACTTTCTCTCAAATATCAAACTCCTCATAGACTTATAGACCTGTGTACACTCACAAACGCATCAGTTACTTAACCTATAAGTCTTCAATACACCAAAATCACTAAGGGGCACTAGATGCACTTACACTAACCACTCATATAATCCAAACTTAGTTTTAAATGCCGTTTTCCATTCATCTCCCAATTTAATACGAATTTGATGGTATCCACTACGCAAATCAACTTTGGAGAATATTGTAGAGCCACACAATTCATCAAGCATATCATCTAGCCTAGGAATAGGATGACGATAACGAATAGTAATATTATTAATTCCTCTACAATGAAGACACATACGTGATGTACCATCCTTTTTCGGCACTAGAATAATAGGAACAGACAAGGACTAAGGGATTCGCAGATATAACCTTTGTCGAGCAGCTCCTGTACTTGACACATAATCTCCTTCGTCTCCTCTGGGTTGGTACGGTATGGTTCACGGTTGGGTAATGATGCACCGGGAATTAAGTCAATCTGATGCTCAATCCCTCGAATGGGAGGTAATCCCGGTGGCACGTCTTGTGGAAAGACGTCAGCGAACTCCTGTAAAATGTTAGTGACAGTTGGAGGCAAAGAGGAAGGCACGTCCTCAAATGAAAATAATGCCTCTTTGCACACAAAAGCATAGCAAAGAGATTTGCTGAAATCTAGCTCATCAATATCAGATTTAGTGGCAAGTAAACATGCACTTTTCAACTTAATTTCAGAAACAACACTAGATGGTTTACTATTAGGCTTCATTTGTTGCTCAAATTCTTTTGCCACAATCTGATTTTCACTCTTATTTGTCTCCTGTTTTGCTTTATTAGCTCTATTAATATCATCTTTCAAAATGGAATCAGGAGTCATAGGAAGCAAAGTAATATTTTTATCCTTATGAACCAGAGTATAAAGATTGTTTCTACCATGGTGTACAGAATTTTTATCAAATTGCCATGGTCGACCAAGTAATAAGGAACATGTTTGCATAGGTATCACATCACAATCAACATAATCAGCATATGTAGAGATACTAAAATGCACACGAACAATACGTGTTACCTTAACCTTGCCGTTGTTGTTGAACCATTGGATGTAGTAAGGATGTGGATGCGGTCTTGTGGTGAGAGATAGCTTCTCCACCATCTCCATGCTAGCCAAGTTGTTGCAGCTCCCTCCGTCTATGATAACGCGCACAGAACATTCCTTCACAACTCCCTTTGTATGGAACAAATTGTGCCTCTGATTTTGCTCAGATTGTGTGACCTGCACACTCAAAACACGTTGAGCAACTAAACATTCATACATGTCAGCGTCTTCAAGATCCATGTATTGCGTCTCATGATCAGAATCAGCTCCACCGTGTTCTTCACTTGTAATAAGCGCCAAAGTCTCCTCATCATAGTCACCAGTGGACTCATACCCGCCATCCTCAATAGCAATCATCACACGCTGAGATTTGCATTCTCTCGCATAATGACCTCTTCCCTTACAACGACGACAAATAATATCACTTGTGTGCCCTATTGATGCCATGGAAGAAGAAGAGCTCATGCAGGCCCGCGAGTGCGCTCTTGGCGAGATAGTGGTGGTTGTGCACGCTTTCTTGTATCAGGGCTGTAGGTGGCACCCGATGGAGGTGCTGGTGCAATGGAAGTAGAAGATGCACGCAAAGGTCCATGATGAAGGTTGACTGCGAAAAAGTTAGTTCGCGCCAATGCACATCGATCCTCACTTCACGTTCAACTTTACAAGCAAGATGGAATAAACGAGTGATATTAGTATACTCCTTATACTCTAGAATGGTCTGAATCTCTCAATTTAATCCACCCATAAAACGTGCAAGCATAGCTTTATTCTCCTCAACAATACCACATCTAATCATGCCAGTTTGTAATTCCCGATAATATTCTTCTATAGAATTTTTCCCTTGTCTTAAAAGCTACAATTTTTGAAGCAATTCATATTGATAATATGGTGGAACCCAACGAGTACGCATAGCAGTTTTTAAAGCAGCCCAAGTAGTTGGAATAGGATATAATCTAGATTGTTCAGACCACCATACACATGCAAAACTAGTGAAAGCACAAACAGCAAAAGCAACCCATCTCTCCTCGGGATATTGTAAACATGTAAAACGTTGTTCAGTTTCTAACTCCCAAGTAAGATATATATCAGGAACATATCTACCCTCGAATGGTGGAATATTCAATTTCAGTTTAGGAATATGGTCATTATCTCGTACCTGAGGTGGTGGTGCAGGCCTACCATTGCGAATATATACCGAGGTCGACCTGCCGGTGGTGGTGCCGGTGGCTGCATCGTAGTTCGATTTTGATCAACCTCATCCTCGTAATACTCCTCCACCTCTACATGAATAAAGCAGGAGCTACGTAAACACCAACAACGATGGCAAGCGCCGCGAAATTTTGTCCCGCTTAATAGGAACACGCGTACTGACTACTATATCACGGCGTAGAGCTGGTTGTGGAAGACGTTTGAGTAATTCATCAAACTTAGCGTCCAACTTGGTGTCAATTGACTTCTCAATGTCATCCATCTTCTCCATTGCCTTTCCAAAGCTGGCCATCACATCTTCCACCTGCTAACCAACATTTGATGAAACTTATCATGAAGCTCCTTGTTCGTCATGTTCTCCCAGTCAATCTCGTCGGCTTGTGTTCCTGCCATAGTTAGTAGCAATAGAGACAGACAAGAATATGATCCTACAGACTCTTTGGAATATGGTGGTGGTGGGGTGTCACAAATCCGTCAGCGAATCTCAAATTCTTACCGGTTCTTGCCAAAGAAATAGGTGGTGATCGGCAACCGTTGTAGTCAAAACTCTCAAAGCTTGGATAGAGCGATTACGTGGAGAGTCAAACGCACGACGAGATGTATGTGGAGCTGGGAAGGCTTATAATATGGTAGCAAAAAGGGTCAGCAATAATCAATTCAGAGATGCAAAGTTGAATAAACGCTCAACGATGGTACTATGCTGGTCCTAGGCTAGACCATGCCAGAGACGCGAGCCTAGAACACTAACAAAATCACGGCGCGGCAAGTTATCAAGGGAGGAGCACACTCTAATTTTTTCTCTCTTTTTTTCACTTTTTTTGCACTTTTTCCTCTTTTTTTTGCTCCGCAACAAGTTTTTGTCGAAAAAGTCTACAAATGGCCTAAAAACTACCTAGCCAGAATTTTCCAGACTTAGTTTTTTTTTGAAACTGGAATTATTTTTCTTGTATGGGTAGCACGGAAGTTGGGGAATCCGACTTGTTGACGATTCGTAGTATCATGTGCTCTGGAACTCAAAGATAAAGGAACAAATACTAGAATTGGACTAGGACTGGTGGCAGAGATGAATCTGGTGGAACTCACACTGGTGATGGTATATGACGGTGGTATATGTGGACTCGGATTGGTGGTGGTATATGAACTCGGATTGTGGTGGTATGTGGACTCGGATTAGTAGCGGATAAGCGGTGGTGGTATATGGCAGGGCGATGATGATGGTGCGGCGGCGGCGTGAATACCCGTGAACAGAACTCGAAACTCTAAAGACTAGATGCTAAGACCAGCAACTTGACACGACGAAGCAACCGAAAATTCAACAATGCAAATATAGAAAAGATTATGCAAAGGCTCACATTAGTTCGGATAGGATGAACTAACCCTAATTTTTTTTGGCTTTTTCATGGACTGAAGGTATGAAGAAACAGACTCGATCTAAACTACGAAAAACTGTAAAATCTCACCCAGCAACCTGAAAATCTGATACCACTTGATAGAGGCAAAGGTGTCCCGTCTTTCGATGAGATGATGGATTTCTCTTTGGTGGAAGTCGACTTTGACGATCCGACTACGAACGTGCGAGGACGTCACGCCTTAGCAATCGCTAAACCAACTCCGAGGGGTTATTGACCACGCCAGAGCACGATCAACGACCACGAGGGTCTTTCTTCGCGAGCAAACGAAGAACAAGCAAGAAACTGAGATTGCAATCTAGATATTGCGAATATAAGATGAAAGCTTTATTGATCAAGGTGGGGTTCTGTGACGCCTTTGTCTGGTCGTTCAACACAAACGAAGTACGCGAAGTTGCAGCTATGGCGAACTTTTAATCTAAACAAAATCCACAGTCTAAACGGTGCCCTAAGGGCTGTATATATGGAGCAAGAGGGGGGGAATTTCGTGGCCCTTGGTGGAGGGGTCCGAAATTAACCCTATCTCTTGTTTCCCCACACATACGGACTCTAAAAATAGCCTATACTTATGTATTTAGAAATTACATGGGCCTGGCCCAATAATAAGGTGACGTAGCACCTAGAATAGCCTCGGGACGAAATTTATGAAGTGGCATCCTGTATATTTCGTCCAAGGCTTCATGCACCCATTATGGAGGCTTCAAAGTCCTAAAATCATCACTTGTAACTCCGTTCTTGTTCCCCTTGTGCATGCCATCATCTCCATGCTTGTTCGTGCTCCAATGTTCATCCTTCTCCAAGCTAGGCCCTTTATTTTTAAGCAAAACAAATGTATCCAATTTAGGCAGCATCATATTCTCATGAACATTAGAATCATTACCAAGAAACGAAAGTACCTGATAATTTAATTGGCGTGCGCGAGCTCTAGTAATTGGTCCAGTATATGTAGCAGTAGGGGTTGTGGGTGTAACAATGGTATTGATGTCCTCATCAATCCCTTTCTCCCCGCAGCGGAAGAACTCACAAGATCTGCCGATTCCCCCCAAATCCTCAGCTCGATGGCCACCGAGAAGACCGCGGCTCCAGCCCCGGCTGCCGTCCCCGCCTGGTACGAGCCAGGGCTGCTAGCACCCTGCGTGGCTGGGGAGAAGCTCTAGACCACGCTCCTCCTGACGGCGAGCAATGACAACGAGTGGAAGGGGACAGCGCTCCGGGTCACCACCGCTGCACCGTAGCCCGCAGGCAGCACCTTCTTCGCCTTCTTCATGCACAGCATCTACTCGGGGCTGGTGCCCCCATTCTCCCGCTTCTTATTTGCCGTCCTTCACCATTATGGTCTTCACGCGCTCCACATCCATGCCAACTCCATCCTCCTCCTGTCCATATCCGCCTTCTATTGTGAGGAATTCGTTGGGGTGATGCCCTCCGTTGCTCTGCTCCGTCATTTCTTCTTCCTTCGCATGACCGGCGACAATCTGGTCGGGTGCATCAGCTTCGTTGTGGCGCAGGGTGATAACGCAATCTCCCACGCCGGGAAGAAGGTGGAGGATGTCGTGAAGAGGTGGGTTCTGATGGATGCCAAGTGCTCCCAGAACTCGCTGGAGCTGCCGACCGCATTCCCCGTCTCCGAGAAGTGGTGGCGTTCTGAGAATATCACTGACCCTTCCCTGACACAGTTGGTGAAGAAGATGGAGAAGGAGCTGAAGAGCAAGAAGCTGATGGAGGCCATGCTCATCAAGGAGTTCCTGAGGCAGCGCAACGCCCCGCTTCAAGACCGCTCCCACCCCTTGTGGAAGCTTGGTGGTGATGACGACAAAATCCGCCTACGCCAAGACGCCCTTCCCGAGGAGGAGCTGAGCAAGATGTTGCTCTACCTGACGAGGAAGGACCCGAGCGATCCTCCGGAAGATTGGCTTCCGTGGTACTGCAGGGATGACGGCGAGGAGGTTGTCGCGGCTATGCCTGTCTTCGACGAGTTAGGTCTTGTGCGGCCGGGGCATACCCTGCCGCCATTGCTTTGGTGCACCTGTCCTCTGATGATTGCTCCTCCGAGGCCACCGCGGACGAGATGGTGTAGGAATCCTCCACCCCGCGGCAGAGGGAGCTCCTCCGCGACTTTCCCGATGATGATGATGATGAAGAACCCCCGGTGGTGGAGGTGTCGCGCCCTTCTAGGGTCACCACGAGGTCTGGGGTATCCTCTGTGAAAAGCGAGTGGTCACGAAGAAGAGCAAGACCATGCTGATTTCTCCGGGCAGCAGCCCGCCTTCACCGACGTTGTCCCGATCGGCTCCAACCGCAAGTTCTCCTGCTCCCAAGAGATCGGCTCCAGCCGCTCCGCCTCTACGCCCGCTGCTGAACATGAAGAGGAGCTATGCCTTCGCCAACCAGTAAGTCTCTCCCTTAACCTTGTTTGTTGTTTCTTGAAGCAATACTTAGCGTCTTCGCCTGTCGTTAGGTAGCAGTCGTCGAAGAAGCAGAAGGAGGGCACGGAGGTTGCCGCGGCTGCAGGCGCAGAAGTGGTCGTCGCGGCCCTGGTGAAGGAGAGTGTCGCTGCCCCCGCGGCCCCAGAGGTGATGCCATCTTCTGAGGACGTGGGTGCCCATCCCCGGTAGGTGCCGGCGTCCTCTGCAGGCTTGACCCCTCCAGCGCCCAGCCTTGCCGCGGCTACTAAGGTCGACCAACATCCAGAGCCCCCGGTCCTTCCTGAGGCTAAGGTTTCTTTATCCTTGGCGCTGAGGGTGTCTCCTCCCTTGCCCAGCGCGTGGCCGAGTCATGGCACTCATGCCACCTCTGGGACCCTAGAAGAGGCAAGGGCGGCGCTGGACCTCCTCCAGGGTGAACTTTAGGGCCCGGATTGTTGTTCGACGCAGGGACGCCTGGGGCTGATCTCTAGTTGGCTTAGGGCTGGCACGTCTGTTCGGGCGGCCTCGGGCACTGCAGAGGAAGCCCAGAAGGTGATTGGGATGACCTCCACCGAGCATGACCTGGCGCGGAAGGAGGCCGTCGAAGCTGAGGACCGGTGCCGTGTGGCAGAGGCTGATCTGAAGGCTCTTCAGGACCGGCACGGCGCCCAGGCTAGCCAGCTCCAGGAGCGTGAGGAGAAGCTGAAGGCCCAGGAAGCTTCTATCGCCAACCGAGACGTCGAGGTGAAGAAGACGGCCTTAGAGCAGGCTGGAGAGCGCGACCGTCTGACGAAGCTGAAGGAGGAGGCGGAGGCAGCCCAAGCGGCCCTTGCCGAGGCCAAGAAGGTAGCTGCCATGGAGCGCAGCACTCTTACCTCCCTCGAGGCACGTTTCCACAAGGCCTAGAAGGTGCTCTTTGGAGATGATGCCTCGAAGAAGGCGGTGGTGACGACCCCGAGGGAGAGCCCTGCTGCTCTGCTTCCTGAAGTCTTGGTGGTGCTTGAAGATGTTGTCGATGGGTTTGCCTCCTTGGTGGAAAGCGATGCATGCTCACTTTCTTCCTTGGCTCTGACGTGCGTCTTCAGCCATCTTTATCTCCAGGATGCCAGCTTCGACCTCTCCTCCTTCCTTACTCCTGTGGACTCCGACTCCCAGGATGCTGCTGCTGCCGCCATGAAGAGCTTCGTGGACGCCATGCTGAGTAAGTTCCTGGTCGTTGGTCCTCCGACTAAAGCCGGTGGAACGAGCGACGCGCCTGGCGATGAGGCTCTGCTGGCGGGCAGTGGTGACACCCAAGTCTGAAGAGGTGGCCTGGCGACTCTACTTTTCCCTGTCTGTCCTGTATCATGCAACATGCCTCAGGGAGGTGTTTAAAACTATTTGCTTGGAACAACATGTCTTGTAATAACTATATTAAGCTCCTTCAGCTTTTTCCGTTTGCTTTGTTCTGCGTTGGCAGAGCCCGGCCCCGCGCGTACCTCAGCCGCCGTTGGGTCGTCTGGATCACCAAGACGAGCCCAAGAGGTGAGGGGCTACATTACCAGTTAGGCTCCTGAGACACGATGCTCAGGAGTCTTCCTTGACGTGCGAACATCTTAGGAAAAGATGCAGGGGCAAGCCTTGGTGTTCTGTGTCGGCAGGGCCCGGCCTCGCGCATGCCTTAGCCGTCATTGAGTCGTCCGGATCACCAGGACGAGCCCAAGAGGTGAGGGGCTATGTGACCCAGTTAGGCTCCTGAGACGCAATGCTCAGAAGTCCCCATTGACATGCGAACGGCTTGAAAAAGAAGAGTGAAAGCCAGGTCTTGGCGTTCTGCGGCGGCAGGGCCTGGCCCCGCGCATGCCTCAACCGTCGTTGAGTCGTCCGGATCACCAGGACGAGTCCAAGAGGTGAGGGGCTACGTGACCAGCTAGGCTCCTGAGACGTGATGCTCAGGAGTCCCCCTTGACGTACGAACAGACCATCATACATTTTCCTCGCCGAGCTCTAGCTTGGGAGGGGTGCGTGAAGCCAGGCCCGTGAGGCCTAGCAAGGTGGGGTATGCCAGGCGTGACCTGAGTGTAGCCCCCGTGCCCCACCCCTTCGCGCTACCTTCCCGAGGGAGAGCATCGTGGTGAGGCCGAGGCTCCCTGAGGTAAATGCGGCCGGAGCCCACCCCAAGTTCTTTATCACCAGCATGGAGCATGGCGCTTCCGCACTTGCACAGGCATAGACGGTCAGCACGGAGCGTGGTGCTTCCACTGGTGCGGGGGGGGGGGGGGGCTCCCTTCGAGGAGTGCCCCGGGGCATGTACAACCCCACAATGACATGTGGCTTGCACAATAGGGATGAAGGAGGTGTGTATGGGCACCCGTGAGCCAGCGCGGCACTCACGAGGCCCTACCTCAAGGCGGGTTGCACCTGGTCTTGATGGGGGATGCTTGAGTTAGTCCTGCGAGATGGTTAGGCAGCCTGCGCCGAATGAGTCTCCTGAGGTTATTGCATGAGAAGGCTGGACACCAACGACCCCAGGAGGTGACGTGAACGGGACCGACCCGCCAGACAGAGCTCAGCCGTTGGGTTTATCGACGCTGCAGGGACGGACCCGAACACAGATGCCATGCCCAGTCTTCTCATGCAAAGATCCTGAAGAAAAACAATCGGCGCGCGGTTCCCATGGCCACGGGGACACCAGGTCGCGTGCCCTTACTCATCCACCCGCGATTAGCTCATGCGAGAACAAGGCGCCAAGAGCCATGGGAGGTGACATACACGGGGATTAGCCCGTGAGCCAGAGCTCAGCCACTTGGGTTTAGCGACGCTGCAGGGATGGACCCGAGCACAGACGCCGTGCCAGTCCTTAATCATGAGGCGGTCGTGGGGGGGCTTGCAAGGGCACGAGATGTTCTTAGTGACGAAGCACCGGTCAGGCAGTTAATAATTCAAAAGTAGCTTGCAAAGGATTGTAACTGTCTCTAATAATTGCGGAAGGGATACATGCCGTAGGGACGAACCCACATGGCCTAGGGATGATGCAGCCCGAGGGGCGCCCCCAAACTGAACGAACTAGAGAGATGTCACCTGGTACCGTTGCTGAAGTGGTGTTGAAGTAGCCAAAAAACGCGTGCCGCTAGAGCAGTTCCTCATGAGCTGCTCTGATGCTGAGCCTCAGGAGACCCGGAGGCACCGAGAGGCTCCTGAAGGTACTCCTCCATCTCCGCCAGGACCGCCTGGTGCATGGCCTCGCAGGCCATTGATGTCTACTACACAACCTTCTTCTTGTAGACGTTGTTGGGCCTGCAAGTGCATAGGTTTGTAGGACAGTAGGAAATTTCCCTCAAGTGGATGACCTAAGGTTTATCAATCCGTGGGAGACGTAGGATGAAGATGGTCTCTCTCAAACAACCCTGCAACCAAATAACAAAGAGTGTCTTGTGTCCCCAACACACCCAATACAATGGCAAATTGTATAGGTGCACTAGTTCGGCGAAGAGATGGTGATACAAGTGCAATATGGATAGTAGATATAGGTTTTTGTAATCCGAAATAATAAAAACAGCAAGGTAACTAATGACAAAAGTGAGCGTAAATGGTATTGCAATGATAGGAAACAAGGCCTACGGTTCATACTTTCACTAGTGCAACTTCTCTCAACAATAATAACATAGATAGATCATATAACAATCCCTCAACATGCAACAAAGAGTCATTCCAAAGCCACTAATAGTGGAGAAGAAACGAAGAGATTATGGTAGGATATGAAGCCACCTCAAAGTTATTCTTTCGGATCAATCTATAAAAGAGTTCGTACTAGAATAACACCTTAAGACACAAATAAACAAAAACCCTAATGTCACCTAGATACTCCATTGTCACCTCAAGTATCCGTGGGCATGATTATACGATATGCATCACACAATCTCAGATTCATCCAACCAACACAAAGTACTTCAAAGAGTACCCCAAAGTTTCTACCCGAGAGTCAAGAAAACGTGTGCCAACCCATATGCATAGGTTCGTGGGCGGAACCCACAAGTTGGTCACCAAAACATACATCAAGTGGCACGTGATATCCCATTGTCACCACAGATAAACACGGCAAGACATACATCAAGTGTTCTCAAATAAAAGACTCAATCCGATAAGATAACTTCAAGAGGGAAACTCAATTCATCACAAGAGAGTAGAGGGGGAGAAACATCATAAGATCCAACTATAATAGCAAAGCTCGCGATACATCAAGATCGTGCCATAGAGAGAACATGAGAGAGAGAGAGAGATCAAACACATAGCTACTGGTACATACCCTTAGCCCCGAGGGTGAACTACTCCCTCCTTGTCATGGAGAGCGCCGGGATGATGAAGATGGCCACCGGTGATGGATTCCCCCTTTGGCAGGGTGCCGGAACGGGCTCCCGAGAGGTTTTTGGTGGCTACAGAGGCTTGCGGCGGCGGAACTCCTGATCTATCTTGATATTAGATGGTTTTAGGGTACATAGGGTTATATAGGCGAAAGAAGTCGGTGGGGGGGTGCTCGAGGGGTCCACGAGACGAGGGGCAGCATACAGGGGCGCCCCTATCTCCTGGGCTCCTCGAGTATCTTCTGACTTGATCTCCAAGCCTCCAGGATGATATTCTTCCAAACAATCACGATGCCGAAGGTTTCATTCCGTTTGGACTTCGTTTGATATTCCTTTTCTTCGAAATACTGAAACAGGCAATTAAAACAGCAATATGGGTTGGGCCTCCGGTTAATAGGTTAGTCCCAAAATTAATAATAAAGCCAATAATCATTCAACATAGATAATAAAATAGCATGAATGCTTCATAAATTATAGATACGTTGGAGACGTATCAGCATCCCCAAGCTTAATTCCTACTCGTCCTCGAGTAGGTAAATGATAAAAGAAAGAATTTATGAAGTGTGAATGCTAGAAGGTGCGCAAGTTTGATCAATGATAATTTCAATCACCTTTCCTAGCAAGATAATATGTCACAACAGTAGTTAATCTCATAAAACTTCTCACGATAAAGTAACAAGCAATTCACAGTCAAAGCATAGACCATAAACTTTCTTGAAAACTAGCAAACTTCATTCTCAGTCATTCAAACAATTGCAATTCATCTTACTTTCAAGAATATCAAACTCCACATACTCAACTATCATATAGTCTTCTACAATTGCTAACACTCACGCAATACTAATGGTTATGGAGTTTCAATCGAACACTAAGAAAGATAGGGGCTTATAGTGTTGCCTTCCAACGTATTCACCTTTGGGTGATGTCAACAATAATAGTTCATGCTAACTTACATCCAATTGGATACATATATCAGGATCACCCCAACACAAAGTGCTTGCCAAAGGATAAAAATGAAAAAAAGGGAAAGGTGAAGATCACCTTGATTCTTGCATAAAAGTAAAAGACATAAAGTAAAAGATAGGCCCTTCGCAGAGGGAAGCAGAGGTTGTCATGCGCTTTTAGGCTTGGATACACAAAATCTTAATGCGAAAGAACGTCACTTTATATTGCCTCATGTATATGGACCTTTATTATGCAGTCCGTCGCTTTTATTGCTTCCATAACAAGTTCGTACAAAGCTTATTTTCTCCGCACTAATAAGTCATGCATATTTAGAGAGCATTTTTTATTGATTGCACAGATGACAACTTACTTGAAGGATCTTACTCAATCCATAGGTAGGTATGGTGTACTCTCATGGCAAAACTGGGTTTAAGGATATTTGGAAGCACAAGTAGTATCTCTACTTGGTGCAAGGAATTTTGGCTAGCATCAGGGGGAAAGGCAAGCTCAACATGTTTGGAAGGTCAATGACAATATACTTTAACTGAGATGTCGGAAAACATAACCCATTACGTTGTCTTCCTTATCCAACGTCAACTCTTTAGCATGTCATACTTAATGAGTGCTCCAATTATAAAAGGTGTCCAAGATAATATATTTATATGTGAACCCATCTTTCCTTATCACTTCCTATTAATTGCAACGATAACCAAGGCTACGGTCATCAACTCTCAACAATTTTTATGCCTCATACTTTCTATTTGTGAAGTTATCACTATCCATAAGATCAATATGAACTCTTCTATTCTTTCTACTTTCTCAAGATCATAGCACATAGCAAAGCCCTTGACTCAACACTAATCTTTATTATAGATAACTCACGGACTCGATTACAAAAAGAGATCACAATGCAAAACTCGAAACTACTTGATATCAAAACTTCAATCTACGAGATCAAGATACTACTAAAAGGATCAAACTAAATAAAATGGTAAAGATAGGAGTGTGATGGTGATACGATACCGGGGCACCTCCCCCAAGCATGGCAGTTGCCAAGGGGACTACCCATACCCATGTGATTATGTCCTCGGAGGTGGTGAAGTAGGAGTTGTTGATGACGTAGGCTTGTCGTCCGGCTTCCAAGGCATAGGCTCTCCATCATAGAAGGATGACCGAGTCTCCGAGATCCTTAAATCTGCATCCAAACTCATCCTTTTGAATCTATATTCATACTCACAGTTTTGGTTTTGCAGGTCATAGATCTGGGCCTGGAGGTGCTCGATCTTCTCTTGAAGCTTGAAGATGGTCTCCCCAATGACTTTGGCATCCAGCTTGTGGTTGCTGGTGAACTCCATGATCATCATCTGGTTGGCGTTGAGTCCATGCTCCACCATCCCTTGGCACTTGAAAACTTGCTGCTCCACGTCTTCGAGCTTTGTCTCCACGCTTCCGGTACGCCTTGGTCCCTCCACATCGCGGCTGTGCAGCACCCCCTCACGCATCTCAATTGTTTGAGGGTGTTGAAGCACCTTCGCAAGATAGGGGTTGATAACCCTCTCGAAAAACTTGTCCTTGGGAGCGGTTGGAGACGACATGACGCTCTAGATCTGAAATAGAAACAGCTCGAAATGAAAACAAAGGATAATTTCGTGATACGGTGGTCAAAACCTTCGGGAGTATATATAATAAATTTTTACCGACCAAAATACGTAACGTGCAAGAAAACGGAGTCCGGGAGGCACACGAGGTGCCCACGAGACAGGGGGGCGCGCCCAGTAGAGGGGGGCGCGCCCTCCCCTCCCGTGGGGGCCTCGTGTCCCTTTCAGACTACTTCTTTCTTCCTAAAATTCTTAAATATTCCAAAACTGATAAAAAATGCCATTGGAGTTGTTTTGGAGTCGGTTTACTTACCGTACCACATACCTATTCCTTTTCGGAGTCTGGAACGTTCTCGAAAGTGTCCCTTATGTATTCCTCTGGGGTCACGGTTTCAATAATATTAGTTTCCACATTGATAGGATTACCTTGTGCCTTCGAAGTTGTTGATTTTTATGGCACCAGAACGATAGACCTCCTCGATAACGTAAGGACCTTCCCATTTTGAGAGAAGTTTTCCTGCAAAAAATCTTAAACGAGAGTTGAGTAATAACACATAATCTCCTACGTTAAACTCATGCTTTTGTATCCTTTTATCATGCCAGCGTTTGACTTTTTCTTTGAATAGCTTGGCATTCTCATAGGCTTGAGTTCTCCATTCATCAAGTGAGCTAATATCAAACAACCTCTTCTCACCGGCAAGTTTGAAGTCATAGTTGAGCTCTTTAATAGCCCAATTTTGCCTTATGTTCAAGTTCAAGAGGTAAATGACACGCTTTTCCATAAACCATCTTATATGGAGATATCCCCATAGGATTTTGTATGCAGTTCTATAGGCTCATAATGCATCATCAAGTTTTTTGGTCCAATTCTTTCTAGATCTATTCACAGTCTTTTGCAAAAACTAATTTGAGCTCTCTATTGCTCAACTCTACTTCACCACTAGACTGCGGATGATAAGGAGATGTGATTCTATGATTGACATCATACTTAGCAAGCATCTTACGGAAAGCACCATGAATAAAATGTGAACCACCATCAGTCATAAGATATCTAGGGACTCCAAACCTCGGAAAAATAACTTCTTTAAGCATTTTAATACAAGTGTTATGATCAGCACTACTAGTTGGAATAGCTTCTACCCACTTAGTAACGTAATCAACAACAACTAAAATATGTGTATAACCATTAGAGGCAGGAAAGGGTCCCATATAATCAAAGCCCCAAACATCAAATGGTTCAATAACAAGAGAATAATTCATAGGCATTTCTTGACGTCTACTAATGTTACCTATTCTTTGGCATTCATCACAAGATAAGACAAACTTACGAGCATCTTTGAAGAGAGTTGGCCAATAAAAACCGGATTGTAGTACCTTGTGTGCAGTTCTATCTCCAGCGTGGTGTCCTTCATAGGATTCAGAGTGACACTTGCGTAGGATCTGTTCCTGTTCATTCTCAGGCACACAACATCTAATAACACCATCTACTCCTTCTTTATAAAGGTGTGGGTCATAAAAAAACTTTTTATTTTGCTGGTATGTGAAACTAGGTGGTATAAATTTAGCAACAATGTAATTAGCATAATCTGCATACCAAGGAGCAGTACGAGAAGCATTAACCACCGCTAATTGTTCATCAGGAAAGCTATCATCAATAGGCAGTGGGTCATCAAGAAAATTCTCTAACCTAGACAGGTTGTCTGCAATGGGGTTCTCAGCTCCCTTTCTATCAATAATAAGCAAATCAAATTCTTGGATCAAGAGAACCCATCTAATGAGTCTAGGCTTAGCATCTTTCTTTTCCATAAGATATTTAATAGCAGCATGATCGGTGTGAATAGTAACTTTGGAATCAACAATATAAGGTCTAAACTTATCACATGCAAACACAACTGCTAAGAATTCTTTTTTAGTAATAGAATAATTTCTCTGGGAAGTATCAAGAGTCTTACTAGCATACTGGATAACATTCAATTTCTTATCGACTCTTTGCCCTAGAACAGCACCTATAGCATAATCACTAGCATCGCACATAATTTCAAAAGGTAAATTCCAATCAGGTGGCTGAACAATAGGTGCAGTGATCAAAGCTTTCTTAAGTATTTCAAATGCTTCTACACAATCATCATCAAAGACAAAAGGAATATCTTTTTTGCAGTAAATTAATCATAGGCCTAGAGATTTTAGAAAAGTCCTTAATGAACCTCCTATAAAAACCAGCATGACCAAGGAAACTTCTTATACCTTTTATGTCCTTGGGACACGGCATCTTTTCTATAGCATCAACTTTGGCTTTGTCAACTTCAATACATCTCTCGGAAATCTTATGCCCCAAGACAATGCCCTCATTAACCATAAAGTGACACTTTTCCCAATTCAGGACGAGACTAGTGTCTTCGCATCTCTGCAAAACTCGATCAAGGTTGCTCAAACAATCATTAAAAGAGAATCCATAAACAAAAAAGTCATCCATGAATACCTCACAAATCTTTTCGCAAAAATCAGAGAATATAACCATCATGCATCTTTGAAAGGTAGCAGGTGCATTACATAAATCAAAAGGCATATGTCTATAAGCAAAAGTACCAAAAGGACAAGTAAAAGTAGTTTTACATTGATCCTTTGCTGACACAGGTATCTGAGAGAAACCAGAATAACCATCTAGAAAGCAGAAATGAGTGTGTTTGGATAGTCTTTCTAGCATTTGATCAATAAAAGGTAAAGGGTAGTGATCTTTCTTAGTAGTTTTATTTAACTTACGGAAATCAATTACCATCCTATAACCTGTAATAATTGTTTGCGGGACCAATTCATCTTTATCATTAGGGATAACGGTAATACCTCCCTTTTTAGGGACACAATGGACAGGGCTTACCCATTCAGTATCATCAACGGGATAAATAATGCCTGCCTCAAGGAGCTTTAGTATCTCCTTTCTTACCACTTCTTTCATCTTGGGATTTAATCATATTTAAGGATCTCTAACTGGTTTGGCATCTTTTTACACTGTAATTTTTTGCTGGCATAATGTGGGACTAATGCCCTTGAGATCATCCAGAGTATATCCAATAGCTGCTCGGTGCTTCTTCAAAGTTTTCAATAATCTTTCTTCTTCTTTCTATGAAAGGTTAGCACTAATAATAACAGGATATATTTCCTTTTCATCAAGATAAGCATACTTAAGATTATCAGGTAATGGTTTGAGTTCAAACACGGGATCACCCTTGGGTGGAGGGGGATCACCAAGGATTTCAATGGGAAGGTTATGTTTCAGCATAGGTTCCTGTTTAAGGAACACTTCATCTATTTCCTTTCTTTCCTTCATAAACATATCGTTTTCATGGTCTAGCAAATATTGCTCTAATGGATCAGTAGGAGGCACAACAATGGAAGCAAGACCAATAATCTCATCCTTAATAGGTGGTTCCCTATCACGAGGTTGTCTACGAAACTTAGCAAAATTAAACTCTTGAGACATACCATCTATGCCAATGGTGACAGTATCTTTTTCACAATCAATCTTAGCACTAGCTGTATCCAAGAAGGGTCTACCAAAAATAATGGGACAAAAATCATCTTGTGGGGAACCAAGAACAAGAAAGTCAGCAGGGTATTTAACCTTCCCACACAAAACTTCAACATCTCTAACAATCCCAATAGGTTTAATGGTATCCCTATTAGCAAGCTTAATAGTCACATCAATGTCTTCTAATTCAATGGGTGCAATGTCATGCATAATTTCTTTATATAAGGTATAAGGTATTGCACTAGCACTAGCACCCATATCACATAAGCCATGATAACAATGATCTCCTATTTTAACAGAAATAACAGGCATGCCTACGATAGGTCTATGTATCTTAGTATCCGGTCTAGCAATATTAGCTGTCTCACCACAGAAATAAATAACATGCCCGTCTAAATCATCATCCAAGAGATCTTTAACGATAGAAATAGTAGGTTCAACATTGATTTGCTTAGGAGGTGTATAAGTCCTAGTATTACTCTTACGAACAACAGTCGAAGCTTTAGCATGATCTTTTATCCTAACAGGAAATGGGGGTTTCTCAACATAAGTAGTAGGAACAATAGGATCGCTACAGGTGATAGTCTTTTCTTCAACTGTAATAGGTGCAACTACTTTCACTTCAACAGGAGGATTATATTTAAACCACTTCTCTTTATGGAGATCAACATGAGTAGCAAAAGATTCACAGAAAGAAGCTACTATCTCAGAGTCAAGTCCATACTTAGCGCTAAATCCACGAAGAGCATCGGTATCCATAAAAGATTTAACACAATCGAACTTAGGTATCATACCTAACTCCTTACCATCATCGGAACCCCATTCTTCAGAGTTGCATTTAATTCTTTCCAATAAGTCCCATTTGAAATCAATAGTCTTCAGCATATAAGAACTAGCACAGGAAGTATCGAGCAGATTGCGATTATCAAGAGAAAGCCGAGCATAAAAGTTCTGAATAATCATTTCCCAAGAGAGCTCATGATTGGGGCATGAATATAACATTGACTTAAGCCTCCCCCAAGCTTGAGCGATGCTTTCTCCTTCGCGAGGCCAGAAATTATATATGTAATTACAATCACGATGAACAAGATAAATAGGATAGAACTTCTGGTGGAATTCCAGCTTCAATCGCTTATAGTTCCAAGATCTCGTATAATCACATAGCCTATACCATGTCAATGCATCTCCCTTCAAAGATAAAGGGAAGACCTTCCTTTTTACAACATCATCGGGAATACCTGCAAGCTTCAATAATCCACAAACTTCATCCACAAAGATAAGGTGTAAGTCAGGATGCAATGTTCCATCTCCTGCAAATGGATTAGCTAGCAGTTTCTCTATCATACTCGAAGGAATCTCAAAGTAAATATTTTCATAAAGTTCAGTAGGTTGAGGAGCAACTCTTTGCTCTTCTGGTCGGGGTGAAGATACCCAGAACAAGCCCCTCAAAGGATTAGTTTCCATAGTGACAAGTAACAGAAAATTTCAGCACACTATATAAATGTTTCCTTACCAAGTTCCACTCACCAAAAGCGCTACACTCCCAGCACGGCGCCGGAAAAAGAGTCTTGATGACCCACAAGTGTAGGGGATCTATCGTAGGCCTTTCGATAAGTAAGAGTGTCAAACCCAACGAGGAGCAGAAGGAAATGATAAGCGGTTTTCGGTAAGGTTTTCTCTGCAAGCACTGAAATAATAGGTAATAGATAGTTTTGTGATAAGATAAATAGTAACGAGTAACAAGTAAATAAAGTAAATAAAGTGCAGCAAGGTGGCCCAATCCTTTATGTTGCAAATGATAAGCCTGGACAATTTCTAATAATGATAAAGGAGCTCCCGAGGACACATGGGAATTATCGTCAAGCTAGTTTTCATCACGTTCATATGATTCGCGTTCGGTACTTTGATAATTTGATTTGTGGGTGGACCGGTGCTTGGGTACTGCCCTTACTTGGACAAGCATCCCACTTATGATTAACCCCTATTGCAAGCGTCCGCAACTACAAAAGAAGTATTAAGGTAAACCTAACCACATCATTAAACATATGGATCCATATCAGCCCCTAACGAAGCAACACATAAACTAGGGTTTAAGCTTCTGTCACTCTAGGAACCCATCATCTACTTATTACTTCCCCATGCCTTCCCCTAGGCCCAAATAATGGTGAAGTGTCATGTAGTCGACGTTCACATAACACCACTAGAGGAAAAGACAACATACATCTCATCAAAATATCGAACGAATACCAAATTCACATGACTACTAATAGCAAGACTTCACCCATGTCCTGAGGAACAAACGTAACTACTCACAAAGCATATTCATGTTCATAATCAGAGGGGTAATAATATGCATTAAGGATCTGAACATATGATCTTCCACTAAGTAAACCAATTAGCATCAACTACAAGGAGTAATCAACACTACTAGCAACCCACATGTACCAATTTGTGGTTTTGTACAAGATTGGATACAAGAGATGAACTAGGGTTTTGAGAGGAGATGGTGCTGGTGAAGATGTTGATGGAGATTGACCCCCTCCCGATGAGAGGATCGTTGGTGATGACGTTGGTGATGAGTTCCCCCTCCCGGAGGGAAGTATCCTCGGCAGAATAGCTCCGCCGAAGCCCTAAATTGATTCCGCCAAGGTTCCGCCTCGTGGCGGCGGAGTTTCATCCCGTAAGCTTGCCCACGATTTTTTCCAGGGTAAAAGCTCTAATATAGCAGAAGATGGACACCAGAGGACCACCAGGGGGCCCAGGAGATAGGGGGCGTATCCAGTAGGGGGGGCGCCCTCCTCTCTCCTGGACAGGGTGTGGGCCCCCTGGTGTATTTCTTTCGCTCAATAATTCTTATAAATTCCAAAAACATGTTTCGTGGAGTTTCAGGATTTTTGGGCAAGGTCGTAATAGGTTTCAACGTTTGCTTCTTTTCCAAATGAGAATTCCAAATTGCCGCATTCCCCATCTTCATGATAAACCTTGTAAAATAAGAGAGAATAGCCATAAGTATTGAGATATAATGTGTAATAACAGCCCATAATGCAATAAATATTGATATAAAAGCATGATGCAAAATGGACGTATCAGTCGCCGACGTCGAAGTCGATGAGCTCGGTGTGGTAGTTGTTGTGCTCGTCGAAGGTGACAGGGAGGCGAACCTTCCCGATCGGGTGTGTCGATCCGTCGGTCACTCCTGAGAATGGCTTGGTGGGGAAGCTGGTAGTATGGCACCCGGAGCCTGTAGAACCTTTAAACAGATAGAACATTGAGCCCTGCTCCGCCATCGATGAGAGTTTTTGGTGACGACCACATTGCTGATGACGGGGGAGCAGAGCATGGGAAGCGTGCCAGCGGTGGCCGCACACTTGAGCCGGTCCGAGGAGTCGAAGGTGATGGCGCACTTGGACCACTTGAGAGGGCGAGTTGCTTCAGACTTGGGGAGCGCTGCATTCACCTCTCGCGCGAACTTCTTGAAGATGTTGTGGTAAGTCGGGGCCTCTGAGCCTCCCAAGATGCAGGCAATGGCCCGAGGCTCCTGGAAGCCCCCAGGCCCCTCGTCCTGGTGGTGATCTTCATTCCTTCTTGGCGGTGGAGGCAGAGGAGGCAAAGCTGTGTTGCCCTGAGGGCGGTCCTCACGAGGTTGTTCCCTCCAGTTGCCCTTGCAAGGCTGGCCCTGCCAGCGGTCCTCACGAGGCTGGTCGCGTGACTCGTAACGATGGTCGCGCCCGTCCTTGCATCCTCCACCACGGCCGCCTCCGCGACCGTAGCCTCGATCGTCGTGCTCGGGGCGTCGACCGAGGCGCCCATCGCGGAGGGCCCTGAGCTCCTGGTAGTCATTGGTGTTGTGGCTGTGGACGTTGTGGAAGACGCGGAATGGCTGATTGCTCTTGGATGACTCGGGGTGGTCGCAACCGCGCTTCGTATCTGGCTCGGCTGCAAGCACGGCTGGCCCCTTGCGCTTCACGTCTTTGGTCTTGGTCTTCTTGTCTTCTGGATCAGCATCGGGGAGCTCAAGGAGGGAGAGGTGCAGAGATCCTCGTGGATGGCGAGCTCCTCCTTCATCTTGACATCGCGGATGCCATCGGTGAACGTGGAGATGATGGCCTCGTCCGACACCTTGGGAATCTTGTGGCGAACATTGTTGAAGCACTGGATATACTTCTGCAGGGTCTCTCCAGGCTGCTACTTGACGCAGCGTAGGTCACCCGCGACGGGCGGACGTTCGTGAGTGCCCTGGAAGTTGGCGATGAAGCGGCTGCGCATCTCCTCCCAGGAAGGAACAGACCCCTCGGTCAGGTTCAGGAGCCAAGAACGCGCGCCATCCTTGAGGGCCATCGGGAACCAGTTTGCCATGATCTTCTCATCGCCATCGGGTCGCTCGATGCTCACTCAGAGAGCTGCAGAACTTCAGTGGTCGGCGGTGCCGTCTTAGCGTGGAGGCAGGTCAGGCTTGAACTTCCTTGGCTAGACGACGTTGCGGAGCTCTGGAGTGAATGTGCGGCATCCTGCCATGGCCACCGGAGGTCTTCGAGGGGGTGGGAACTGATCCTGGTGCACGCGCACTGCCACCTCTTGCAGTGGTACACGGGCCTGGTGCTGGGGCGCTGGAAGCACACGCGCTTCCCCCTGCGGCCGCTGCACCACTTGGCAGCTCACGTCGTCCCGAGCTCACTACACCACGACACCACAACACCGGCATGCATCTGTTGGTATAGGTGTGAATTTCCGACACATTGTCTGTTCGGAACAACACCGACACAAAGAACGTTAGGGTTGATCAACATTTTCGACGTTCAGTCTGTCGGTAGTGTTTACTAGTTCACCGGCGTATTGTGTGTCGGCAATTGTTTTGACTGCCGTTAGATTAAGTGCCGCCGAAACTTTGCCACAGGAAAAGTGTCGGTGTAGTTCTAGCCTGGCCCACTTATTTTCAGCCGCGCGGCACAGCCCAAAGTGTCGAGCGGCAAGCGCCGTGCCAAAGCCCAAAAGTATTTTTGTAAGTCTCCTAGTCCCCCCATCCCCACCTCTCTCGCAGCACACATTCAACTTAAACCTAAATCGCCGCCGCCGCCGCCCCCGACCTACCCATAGATTTGCTCGCATCGCCGCCTCTTCCACCACGGCATCCCACCCTTGCCCCTCCTCTAGTCCTGCGTGCTGCCCCGTCATCCACAGCCGAGGAGCTGCTGTCCCGTCTGCAGCCAAGGTGCCGCCGCCTAGTCCACTGCCTAGGAGCTGGCGAGGAGGCAACTGCAGTTCTGGAGTTGCCCCGCCGTTCTTCTTCCTCCACCAGCAACCCCTGTCCAGATCGACACCCTTGTCCTGCCCCGACTCCAGGCCACTGCAGGTAAACTGCACAGGAGTTTTGTCATTTGCATCTTGGTGGATGTTAGTTCACATAAGTTCCAGGCTCTGCTCTTGTTCTGTCTTCTTTAATCTCGTCTCCTCATGCATCTTGTCTTTTCACTTATCCAGTGGCGGCCATGCTCATGTGTGAATGTTTATCAGTAACTTCTATACATATTAATTTTCAGAGAGCAGATTTTAACTACTCGAGGGTACAAACGTACAGATTTAGAAAGAGAAATGTAACAGAGTTGTGGCACACCTTTTGGGTTAACATTGTTGTTTGAGGATGCTCAAGTGCAGAGCTCCCTAAATTTCAGAGATCTGATTCACCATATTCTGCAATTTCACACAGAACCTCAGTTACTGTCGACAGAAAAAGGATGACGTGCAAGCATGTGTTACTTTCTAGAGAAAAAAAACATGTTTCACTTCATTTTCTACATCTGAACCTAACACCAAAGATTCAGATTTCTTGTATGTTGGGTAGGATTGTAAATCTGCCTGTGATCCTTTTGTTTTATCTGTTTATGCCGCATAAACAGGGACCAAGGGTTAGCCTTACGGCTGTGTGTGATCCATATTAGTACCTTTGATGTATCTCGTGTCCCTGAATTTTCTTTCTTGTACTGGATATCTTCTTGTTCTTTCACTCCTAAATCCTAATCAGTAGATTTCTCATTATCTGGGTGCTCATTATTTCTACTTGTTTGTTGTCTCATGGATCACAAGTTTAATGATCATTGAATCAAGAAATCTTCTGAATCTGTTAACATAACCTCCATTTACTGTCTGCTCAAGTGTGTTTGTGGCATATCATATTTTAACTTATGTTTTACTCTGCTCAAATGGAGAGCTCCGTAAACTTCAGAAATCAAAATGACAAAATTATAGGGATAAAAGGGGTAATGGAAAATTGCATTTCTCTAGTCTCAGTTTATTCTTCCTTGGTGCCCTACTATTTACATTTTTGTCTATTTGGCATGTATATTTATAGTGGATGCCCAATTCTCCTATCTATATTTTCATAACTATGTTTCTTAATTATACTACTTACAAGAAGTTGCTTGGTGGATAGTGCAGTTTTTACTTGCTGCTTCCTGATAAAAGTTGCTGCCATGTATTTAACTCATCACATAATTTGCCCAGTATGCATATTTTTCCACTATTTTTTATTAAGCATCATGGTCTAATATGTGCTATTTGCAGGAGAAAAGATGGAAGGAACAAGAGGTGGAAGCGAGCTCCCTACATATGAACAATTAAGAGTTAGGCTCGTAGCAGATATGATTTGGTAAACTCGAGCACCTCTCTTCGAAAGTGATGCATCCGATTAGTTAGTTTTCTAATTACTAGGGAAAATAACTTTGTTGCGGGCTGAAGAACTTGGCCAGAGAGATGAAATATTTGTCAGAGCACATACACATAAAATTGGACGCACAAGCAGACACTAATTGTTAGTCACACATACACATCATGTGTTTTTCTTTAGTACAGCCATGCACGTGACTGCATATCAATTGATGAGAAGTATAGACTGCACTGACTTAATTGTAGAACTAAATTTGGTACCTCATTTGCTGTATTTTTTTCCAGAACAACCTGAAGAAGCAGCTGAACCGCCAACAACACTTGCAAAGGAAATTCAATTTCGTCGACAAGATGAACAGGTTTCTACTCTACTAGAGCCCACAGAACAAATGCAACGAAAAATTGGAGAGATGGATCAAGTTCTCTTTTCTCAAGGAATCGGAAATGTCGAAATACCAGGTATTATTCTTGTCAACTTTTTTCCATGAGATGACACTGCTATGTTTTGTTTGATACTTGGGTCAGGAAGACAGGTTCAGAATTGGGAAAAGGGTCTTCGGTTTGAACTAAACACTATTATTTTTCTTTTGGGAGATCTTTGTATTTTTCTTGAAGGTTTCATGCTTCATAACTAAACACATAAAGTTCAGTTTGTAGTGTCATTATAAATAGACAATGCATCAGGCTACTAGATATCTAGTTTCTATCGGAAATAGATAAGAATTGAGGGCATGATAAGGTGATACTAAATCTGGGTTATAGATAAGAATTGAGGGCATGATAAGGTGATACTAAATCTGGGTTATAGCAGAACATAGAATTTTTGGTTTCTATGTTTATATGTGTGCAGCGCAACCCCCATTATCATGGAAACAATATCAAGTTAAGAGGCTTGATCATGGAAGCTAGCAGAAATGTGTGATTTAGTACGCAAGCTCCGAACGTTTGCTTGCATATTTGTTCAAATATGGTGAGTGGTAAAATTGTCCGTCAGTGTGCAATTCCTAGTAGCTAAACTGAAGCCTGCTCTCTTTTAAAGATCAGCCACAAAAAAAATACTTGACCGTTATTTTCAGGGAAGCATATTTATTTCAATCCACATATTAGGATTACACCTGACTCCTTTTTTGCAACATAGATTCCTGAATACATTCCTAACCTCGCACATCCAGTCACCGGTCTGATCTTGTTGTCCAACGACCGAGAGTTCCAAGACGAATGCGTGGCACTCCTCAGGAAACATAGGTGAGAATGAGATGATCTTGCACTCATTTTTTAATTATCTTTTCCCTATAGACATCTACGTATAATATTGGCACTAGGTTAATGTAATTCTATTGTATTCATGTTGTAAAGAATGGCTTCAACATCACAGGATGTGCAATAATAAGAGAAAATTTAGCATCCACTATACAGAGAAAATTCCATATCAAATGTACTTAAACACACTATCTGTTCAAATTTGAACCTATTTGTCATTGTATTTCTTGTTTTGCTTTTGGTGGTGCTTGATTGCACCCCTCTTCTTTTGTCGCTGTTTATCACCCCCTTGTTGTAGTCTTTTCCCATCACTATATTTGTGCATCAACCATCCCTGCTCTTGTGCTTCATTTTCTCTGGTCTTCTCCTACAAATCTTTGAAGTTATAGTAAAAATCTTGTTCCTGATGCCTTTGAACAAATATGATTGTTTAACAATGAGTGCATAATTTGTATAGTAAGCCTTCTATGCAAGGAGCTAGCCAAACTTGGGATGATCTTCTAATAAGGATATCTTATGTAACGAGACTAATTGCTCAAACATATAACTTCTTTGGCAGGGACATATGGCAGAAAGTAGGAAGTCCACAAGTTGATCTAAGATGTTCCGATGATCGCTTTTGTTCATTACATGGTCGACACAACTTATTCGTATGGAAGTTGATGCCGGCTTGGTGATCGGAGGATTGGTCTTTTTCATATAAGGAAGTTGATGCTGGCTTGGTGATTGATATCTTAGAAGCTTGCCCCTCATATTTTGGAGCAGGTCACGTCTTGTATGTAAGACCTATGTATTTCATTAATGGATGTACCTAACTTGATTGAAGAAAACTAATGGGTCTTCAATTTATGTTGAATAAATATATTGGTCACTGGTATGTTGTGATGAATAGAAGAGTAATTGTTTGTATATGTATTGTGTACTGAACATGAATTGAATATTATGAACATTTATTGAATTTTATGAATGTAATTTCACTCAAAATATGGTGCATTTGTATTTGTTCAAATGTAGAACCCAGCAAAGAAAAGTGTCGGATAAGTATTGGACGTTGCATGAACTGTCGGCATAGCACATCGGGCGGATAAACCGTCGGCATACCAATGGACGTCGCACTATGTGTCGGCATAGCACATTGTCGATTATCTGTCGGCGTAGAATAGTCTATCGGTATAGAAATGTCTCGTCGCCATAGACCTTACCAACCCCATCGGTATGCAGCCGGATAGATTTATCTGTCGGTAAAGACCTTTCCCGCAGACTATAGGCGATAGCTCCTTTCTGTCGCCAAAGTTCTTTGCCGACACTAAATGTGTCGCCTTAGGTGACCTATGCCGACAGATTGTTTGACGCTGCTTTGAGTCTCGTGGTGTAGTGGCTGGCGCAAGGCGCGACGGGTCGCGCCACGGTTCCATATGCCTTGGCTCAACGATGGCGCCCTGGGCCGGAGGTGCTAGAGGAGCCCTGTGCACCACATCGCCCGCTGCAGGTGGTTGCTGAGGCAGCGAGCGAGCCGGCTCTGCGGAGCCCCGTGTGCAACGCTGACGAGCTCAGCGATCCGCTCGAGCCACTCCTCGTAGTGGTCGCCGACCGGACGGTAGCGAAGGAGCTCCCGTGCCATGAGTAGAGCGCCAACGATCCGCTGGCGCGCGACGCGTGGGATGACGGTCTGCTTGGGTCGATGATGAGTAGCGGTGCGGCCGACACGGCGTCATCGAAGCGCTTCTTGAGGATGAAGCTTCTTTGCCGCGTGGCAGCAGCCCGTGGCGAGTTAGCCCCGGAGAAGGCGCGGCGAAACAACCGCTACCTCCGGAACCGTCTGAGCGACGTGGGCGGCGACAGCAGCCTGACGCTCGGCGCGAGCCCGGCGCGTGTCAGCCATGGAGGTGTCGGAGTGGTGGTGCATCGCTCGACGGAAGAGAGGATCCGACGCCAAATGTCGGATTGTGGGATCTGCAAACCCTTGAAAGGTTCAAACTCTGGGGTGTGTGCAGAGATATCAACCTACCCAGCCTGCCCACTCGCGGTCCTCCTAACACTAGCGTGTCGAGCTCAACGAGACAAGAGACACAACAGTTTTATCCTGGTTCAGGCCACCGTTGTGGTGTAATACCCTACTCCAACGTTTTGGTGGATTGCCTCGAAGGGCTGAGGATGAGCTAGTACAGTGGATGAACAAGCCTCATCAGGTGAGGTGTTCTTCAGCTAGTGTGGAGTATGCTAGCTCTACTTGTTCTGATCTCGTCCCGTCCCCCTTCTATGGTGGTGGCTAGTCCTATTTATAGTGGCCTTGGTCCTCTTCCCAAATATGAGCGGGAAGGGATCCCACAACGGCCGGATTTGAACGGGAACAAGTAGTACAGTCTATCCTGACAAAAGTAGTCTTCGCCTGCGAAAAGCCTCTGGTCGTGATGCTGCGGTGGGCTCGTCGATGGCCTCCGTCCTGGCGGTCTTGGTCTCATTGCACTAGAAGGGAAACCTTTGGCTGATTCCTCGGGACTTCACGCATGCGCCCTGCTTCCTTTGCACCGAAGAGGAAACCTGCGCTCTGCGCCCGCCTGGCGCCCGCCCGGCCTTGGTCGTCATGGCTCACGTCAGCTGAGCCTCGTGAGGCAACATTACAGAGAATTCTCCGCCCCTAGGAGCCAGCCTGAGGAGGACTATTCATTCGGGGGTCTTAGCGTTGTCCGCCTCGCAAAGCTTGGCCCCTCGCGAGGATCGTAAGGTGTTGGTGTTGCAGCTGGGCCATACCAGGCCATTGATGAAGCCACGTGGTGGGCCGCAGGCAGGAAGGGATGGATACCCCTAAATCCAGGACGCCGACAACCACCTTTCTCACTGGTTCCACTTCTGGCCACTTTGTGAACTTGTCAATCGCAATGTACAAGTACTCAAAGCCCTCAATGGCACGGGGAAAGGGGCCCAGTGTGTCGAGCCCCTAGACCGAAAATGGCCAGGAAAGAGGGATTGTCTAAAGAGCTTGAGCTTGTTGATGAATCTTCTTTGAATGGAACTGGCACGCTTCACACTTGGTTACTAGTGCAGTTGCATCCTGGAGAGCGGTGGGCCAAAACAAACCTTGTCGGAATGCTTTGCCGGCAAGGGCTCTTGACCCTATGTGGGAGCCACATATGCCTCCATGTATCTCCGCCAACAACTCTAGCCCGTCCTCCTTAGGAATGCACTTCAATTTCACGTCGTTCGGTCTCCTCCTATAAAGGACATTGTCCACAAATTGGTACATGCTGCACCAACGGGCTACTTTTTCTGCCTCTTCCTATTCCTCAGGGAGTTCCCCTATTTGGAGTAACAAGACGGTATGTTGTGCCCATGCTGGAGCTTGATGCTCGACGGCAAGGACTAAAGGCACGTCTTCTGCCACGGGGGCAGTTGTCTCTACGGGAAGGGCTTGAGGCCCTATCGGAGCCCGCTGCTCCCCGCCAAGCTTGGGGTCCCCGGCAACTTCCTTGCCGGCGGCTCCTGGGAGCTCAGCGGGAAAGTACTTGCCGGGACCTGTCTTACTTTGCTTATTCTGTCGTGCTGACGGTTCAACGGATGGCTGATTCAATTGGAGCACAAAGGCACCTGGTTCCACAGGCAACTTGAGGGCAGCGCGTTTTGACAAGTTGTCGGCAATGCTGTTTTCCGCTCAAGGAACATGCTCTGCTTGCAGACCGTCAAAATGCTCCTCCAACTTCCTCACTTCATCAACATAGGCTTCCATCAACGGGCTCTAATAATCTTTGTGAACTTACTTTACGACAAGCCGCGAATCACCTCTGATGATGAGCTTCCTGATTCCGAGGTCCGCCATGATCCTGAGACCGGCAAGCAGTCCTTCATACTTTGCAGTGTTGTTTGTTGATTTTTCCCGGGGAAAGTGCATCTGAACTACGTACTTGAGGCGCTCTCCCGTGGGTGCCATGAGTAGCACGCCGACACCAGCACCTTGCAGCAAGAAAGCCCCATCAAAGTACATAATCCAGTTACGGCTTGTCTCCTTGCCGGGAAGAGTGGTCTCTTGAATTTTTTCGTCGGGCATTGAGGTCCATTCTGCTACGAACTCTGCCAAGGCTCTACTCTTAATTGTCGAAGTGCTTTCAAACATGAGACCAAAGCATGACAGTTCAAACGCCCACTCCACAATCCTCCCAGTTGCATATGGATTGTGCCAGATCCGTTGCAACGGGAGGCGAGTGATGACGGTGATCTCATGTGCTTGGAAATAGTGACGCAACTTTCTTGAGGCCATAAGAAGGCCGAAAAGCAGCTTCAACACACCAGAATATCTTGATCTAGCCCCCTGCAAGAGGGAGCTAGCAAAATAAACTGGGTGCTGCATCACCTTCTTCTTCTATTCTACTTCGCTTGCTTGCGCAGATCCTATCTTGTTGGGACCCGGCTCTGTTGGGGGCCCCGCCTTGCCGGCATCAGGCCCTGCCGGGGATGGCTCCGGCCCATCATCCGATGGTCGCGCCGCTGCCGTTGCTTCTTCCTCAACTTCTCTCTGCGCCACTAGTGCAGCACTGACCACTTGATTCGTTGCTGCTAAATATAGCAACAGTGTCTATTGCGGTTTAGACGCGACTAGTATTGGCGTGGAGGAGAGGTACCTCTTCAAATCTTGCAGCGCTGCCTCCACTTCTAGAGTCCATTTCATTGGACCCGCCTTTTTCAAAACTTTGAAAAAGAGCAGGGGGCACTCAGCAGATTTGGAGATCAATCTACTCAGAGCAGCAATGCAGCCGGCGAGCCTACAGACATCCTAGACTCATCTTGGCACCTCAATCTGCTCAAGCGCCTTGATCTTGTTGGGATTTACTTTGATTCCTCATTGAGACACAACGAACCCAAGAAGTTTGCCGGACGGGACGCCGAACACACACTTCTGAGGGTTGAGCTTGAGTTTGATCTTGCACAAATTTGCAAATGTTTCCTCCAGATCTTGTAAGAGCGTGGCCTTGTCCATGGTTTTGACCACTATATCATCCATATAAGCTTCCATATTTCTATGTAGCTGGGGCCCAAAACAAATTTGGACTGCCCGGGCGAACATTGAACCAGTGCTTTTCAACCTGAAAGGCATTCGTACAAAACAATACGTACCACATAGGGTGATGAACGCGGTCTTTTATTCATCTTCCTTTGTCATGAAGATTTGGTGATATCTTGAGTAGGCATCAAGGAACGACAGCAGGTCGCACCCAGCAGTGAAGTCCACTATCTGGTCAATGCGTGGTAAAGGGAAAGGGTCCTTTGGATAGGCTTTATTGGTATCTGTATAGTCAATACACAGCCTCCATTTCCCATTTGCCTTACGCACCACCACTGGATTGGCCAACCACGTTGGATGGAGCACTCCTCTGACCAAGCATGCTGCTTCCAACTTCCTGATCTCCTCAATGATGAACTCTTGCCGCTCCAAAGCTTGCTTTCTTACCTTCTGCTTGATGGGTCGCGCATGAGGACAGGCAGCAAGGTGGTGCTCAATCACCTCCCTAGGAGCGTCGAGGATGTTTGATACTTGCCATGCAAACACATCAACATTTGCCCGCAGGAAGGCGATGAGCGCACTTTCCTATTTGCTATCAAGGGTGGAGCTTATGGTAAAAGCTCAATCCGTGCCGTCCTCCTTGATGGTACCTCCTTGGTTTCTGGTGATGCGGCCTTGGATTTATTGCTCTTGACGGTGAAGCTGTCTGGCACGTCCTCAACGGGAACGCAACACTCCGAGGAGGCGCGTTTGCTGGAGTGGGTGCAGGAGACTTTGCCGGGGCCAGAAGTCTTGCCGATGGTTGAGGTCTTGGCGGTCTTCTTCCCCTCAGGGGCTCTTGTGGCAGGAGCAAGTGTTTTGGCGGCAGATGCTACAACTTCCTCTCGATAGAGTTGGTCGGCACAGATGAGCGCGTCCCTCTTGTCGTAGTTGATAGTGATGATGCGCATTGGGCGGGGCATCTTCAACTTGTTATATGCGTAGTGTGACGCCGCCATGAACTTGGCTAGTGCTGGACGACCAAGGATGCCGTTATATGGCAACAGGATCTCGGCGACATCAAAAACGATCTTCTATGTTCTCTAGTTCAGGTCGCCACTAAACATGACTGGTAGTGTCACCTTTCCTTTAGGCTGGCTTCTCCATAGATTGATCCCTTGAAACGTACATGTTTCTTCGAGATCTTCATCAGAGATCCGCAACCTCTTGATCACGTTGGGCGAGATCAATTTCAGACCAGCCCCACTGTCAACTAGCATTTTTGCCACCTTGAGGTTGCGGATTGTTGGTCAAACCAACAACGGTAAACACCCGACCGTGGTTGTGCAGTTGGGGTGATCCTTAGCATAAAAA
Source organism: Aegilops speltoides (assembly GCA_021437245.1). Lineage (NCBI taxonomy): Eukaryota > Viridiplantae > Streptophyta > Magnoliopsida > Poales > Poaceae > Aegilops > Aegilops speltoides. The sequence continues at coordinate 281,255,616 of CM038142.1, read as the reverse complement.
TGATAGGCGTGTTGGACCATTTCAGTGGCTTCTATGCGTCGATCATGGGCTCCGCCGCATTGATCTCATGCGCCCACTATTTAAGTTGACGGTGGGAAGAATGCAATGATGCGCCTCCATCAACACACATAACCTCTGTACCCTTCTGAAACTCGTGCTCGCTAGACTCATCGTCATCGTCATGGTCATCATCTCCCTCTTTCTTGTCGCGGCCTCGAGCAGGCCTCTCTTGTTGCTTGTCTTTCCCACGGCGACCTCCTCGGCCGCCGCGCTTCTTGCTGGATCCTTCAGTGCCTTCTTGGCCCTTCTCTTTGTCCCGTCTCTCGTACTCAGCCCTCTGCTTCTCCATCAGCTGCTCAACTTGATGGCAGTTTTGGAGGTCGTGGCCCCTGGTGCGGTGAATCTTGCAATATTGCTTGTCGGAGTCCTCTGGCTTGCCAGCAGCCGCCAAGGCTCGGCAGGCGTCGCACCCGGCAATCTCCTTGCCGGGGTCGTCAACCTTGGCCTTCTTGGCGGTGCCGGGGTTGCCGGACTCCTCGACAGCAAGCATGTTCTTGCCCTTGCGCTTCCTGTTGCGTTGTCAGCCCTTCTTCGCCGGGGCGACGACGTCTTCATCTTCAGAGTTACTTCCCACGTCGGCGTCCTCGCTGGGGTACTTCCTTCCTTCTTTAGCTCGAACACACCTATCGGCCAGAATGTAAATCTCGGCAACATCCGTAACCTTGTTCATCGCCAGCTCTTCACGCATCTTACGGTTGCGCATGTTCTGATGGAACGCGCTGATGACAGCGGCGGGATGAACATCGGGGATGTTGTACTACACATGGCTGAACCTTTGTATGTACTTGCGCAAGCATTCGCCGTCCCTTTGAGGGATCACATGCAGATCACTTGCCTGGCCAGGAGCTACGTGGCCACTAGTAGAGGCGCCAACAAACTCGTGGCACGGATCCGACTAAGAGGAGATGGAATCTATCGGCAGGTGCATCAACCATGACCTAACGTTGGGGTTGAGCACCAATAGGAAATAGTTGGCGAGTACCTTGCCGTCCCGAGCTCCGGTGGCTTGCATCGCAATGGTGTAAACGCTCTGGAACTTGAACGGATGAGTCTTGCTGTCGTACTTCTCTGGGACCTCTAGTTTGAACGTCATGGTGGTGGCCACTGGAACTCCCGTAGCTCGCGAGTAAATGCTGGACAGGTTATTGCATAGGGTAAGTCGTCAGCATCCTCCAGCGCATGCCTGTATGCTATGGGCCCAGCACGCCTATCAGATTAGTGGCACGCCTCCCATCGCCGCTCGATGGTGGTCCGGGCATCTTCCTTGAGCCGTTCATGAAGAACTTGACGTTGGTCGAGACATGCTCGTGGATCGATGATGCCGTGGAAACTTTATCATGGGCGTCGACCCAATGGGCTAGTGACCATCGCTGCCGCGGTGGAGGGGAGTGCACTGTGGTAGCAGCGCCTCCACCCCTTCCACTGTCAACGCGCAGCGGCTCAATGGTGCGGCGCCACGAGGGACTTGCCTCCTGGTGGCTGATAACCCACAAGTATAGGGGATCAATTGTAGCCTCTTTCGATAAGTAAGGGTGTCGAACCCAACGAGGAGCTAAAGGTAGAACAAATATTCCCTCAAGTTCTATCGACCACTGATACAACTCTACGCATGCTTAACGTTCGTTTTACCTAAAACAAGTATGAAACTAGAAGGACTTTGTAGGTGTTGTTGGATAACTTTGCAAGATAAAAAGAGCGCGTAAATAAAATCTAGGTGTTGTTTAGATAAAGAAGCAATAAAGTAAATATAGCGAGTGTGGAAAAGTGGTGGTAGGAGTTGCGGAATGGTCCCTAAGCAATTATCTACGTTACTAGACCGATAGCAAGTTTTATGTGGGAGAGGCATAAGCTAACATACTTTCTCTTCTTGGATCATATGCACTTATGATTGGAACTCTAGCAAGCATCCGCAACTACTAAAGATCATTAAGGTAAAACCCAACCATAGCATCAAAGCATCAAGTCCCCTTTATCCCATACGCCGCAACCCCCTTACTCGGGTTTATGCTTCTGTCACTCAAGCAACCCACCGTAAGCGAATCATGAACATATTGCAACAACCTATAGCGGCAATCCCTCACGCTTGCACAACATGGAGGGCACAAGAGGACAGCAACATAACCACAAGCAAATTAAACCAATCATAGCAATTCATCAATCACCGGTAGGACAACGAAAATCTACTCAGACATCGTAGGATGGCAACACATCATTGGATAATAATATGAAGCATAAAGCACCATGTTCAAGTAGAGGGTACAGCGGGTTGCGGGAGAGTGGACCGCTGAATATAGATGGGAGAAGGTGATGGAGATGTTGGTGAAGATAATGGAGGTGTTGGTGTAGATCGCGGTGATGATGATGGCCCCCGGCGGCATTCCGGCGCCACCGAAAGCGAGGGGGAGAGAGCACCCCTTCTTCTTCTTCTTCTTCCTTGACCTTCTCCCTAGATGGGAGAAGGGTTTCCCCTCTGGTCCACGGTCTCCATAGCATGGGAGCGGCGAGAGCCCCTCCGACATTGCATCTATCTCTCTGTTTCTGCGTTCCCCGATCCTGGCCTTTCACTGTTTCTTATATATCCGGAGATCCGTAACTCCGATTGGATTGAAACCTTCGTCAAGATTTTTCTCCGAAAATTAGCTTTCTTGCGGCAAAAGAATAGCATCAACCGCCTTACGGGGTGCCCATGAGGGCCAGCGGTGCGCCTGCCCCCTTGGGGCGTGCCCCTCTGCCTCGTGGCCCTCTCGGGCACCATCTCACGTTGATTTTTCTTCCCAAAAATCATAAATATTTCAAAAATATTCTCCGTCCGTTTTTATCCCGTTTGGACTCTGTTTGATATGGGGTTTCTGCGAAACATAAAACATGCAACAAACAGGAACTAGCACTGGGCACTGGATCAATATGTTAATCCCAAAATAGTATAAAAAGTTGCCAAAAGTATATGAAAGTTGAATAATATTGGCATGGAACAGTCAAAAATTATAGATACGATGGAGACGTATCAGCATCCCCAAGCTTAATTCCTGCTCGTCCTCGAGTAGGTAAATGATAAAAAAGATAATTTTTGATGTGGAATGCTACCTAGCATAATATTGATCATATATCTAATCATGGCATGAATATTAAGACACGAGTGATTCAAAGCAATAGTCTATCATTTGACATAAAAACGATAATACTTCAAGCGTACTAATAAAGCAATCATGTCTTTTCAAAACAACATGGCCAAAGAAAGTTATCTCTACAAAATCATATAGTCTAGCTATGCTCTATCTTCACCACACAAAGTACTTAAATCCTGCACAACCCCGGTTTTAGCCAAGCAATTGTTTCATACTTTAGTATTCTCAAACTTTTTCAACTTTCACGCAATACATGAGCGTGAGCCATGGATATAGCACTATGGGTGGAATAGAATATGATGGTGGAGGTTATGTGGAGAAGACAAAAAGGAGAAATTCCCACATCGACGCGGCTAATCAACGGGCTATGGAGATGCCCATCAATTGATGTCAATGTGAGGAGTAGGGATTGCCATGCAATGGATGCACTAAGAGCTATAAGTGTATGAAAGCTGAACTAAAACTAAGTGGGTGTGCATCCAACTTGCTTGCTCATGATGACCTAGGGCATTTGAGGAAGCCCATCGTTGGAATATATAAGCCAAGTTCTATAATGAAAATTCCTTCTAGTATATGAAGAACATGGTGCTACTCTTAAGCACAAGTGTCGTAAAAGGATACTGACATTGCCCCTTCTCTATTTTTCTCTTATTTTTTTCATTTTTTCTTTTTTTAGATAGGCTTCTTTGGCCTCCTTTTTTTATTTAGGCTTCTATGGCCTCTCTCTCTTTTTTGTAAAGTCCGGAGTCTCATCCGACTCATGGGGGAATCATAGTCTCCATCATCCTTCCCTCACTAGGGCAATGATCTAATAATGATGATCATCACACTTTTATTTACTTACAACTCAATATTACAACTTGATACTAGAACAAAGATATGACTCTATATGAATGCCTCCGGCGGTGTACCAGGATATGCAATGATCTAGCGTCGCAAAGATATCAAAAAACGGACAAGTCATGAAAACATCATGCTAGCTATCTTACGATCATGCAAAGCAATATGACAATGAATGCTCAAGTCATGTATATGATGATGGTGGAAGTTGCATGGCAGTATGTCTCGGAATGGCTATGGAAATGCCATGATAGGTAGGTATGGTGGTTGTTTTGAGGAAGATATTAGGAGGCTTATGTGTGATAGAGCGTATCGTATCACGTGGTTTGGATGCACCGACGAAGTTTGCACCAACTCTCGAGGTGAGAAAGGGCAATGCACGGTACCGAAGAGGCTAGCAATGATGGAAGGGTGAGAGTGCATATAATCCATGGACTCAACATTAGTCATAAAGAACTCACATACTTATTGCAAAAAAAATTAGCCGTCGAAACAAAGTACTACACGCATGCTCCTAGGGGAAGGGTTGGTAGGAGTTAACCATCGCGCGATCCTGACCTCCACACAAAGGATGACAATCAAAAAATAAATCATGCTCCGACTTCATCACATAACGGTTCACCATATGTGCATGCTTTGGGAATCAAAAACCTCAACACAAGTATTTCTACTAGCCCACAATCACCCACTAGCATGACTCTAATATCACCACCTTTATAACACAAAACTATTTCAAGGAATCAAACATATCATACTCAGCGATCTACAAGTTTATGTAGGATTTTATGACTAACCATGTGAATGACCAATTCATGTCATCTCTCTAAATAGATATAAGTGAAGCAAGAGAGTTTAATTCTTTCTACAAAAGATATGCCCACGCTCTAACAAATATAAGTGAAGCAAAAGAGCATTCTACAAATGGCGGTTCTCTACGTGAAGAGAAACAGGCAATCCAAACTTCAAAGGATATAAGTGAAGCACATGAAGTATTCTATAAAGCCATACTTAAGTGAAGTGCAATGAGCATTCTATAAATCAACCAAGGAGTATCTCATATCAGCATGGTGCATAAAAGTAAAGTGAAAACTGAATGCAAAAGACGCTCCAAGACTTGCACATATCGCATGAACGAAACGAATCCGAAAACATACCGATACTTTTGAAGAAAGAGGGGATGCCTTTTGGGGCATCCCCAAGCTTAGACGCTTGAGTCTCCTTGAATATTTACTTGGGGTACCTTGGGCATCCCCAAGCTTGGGCTCTTGCCTCTCATCCTTTTCCTCATATCAAGACCTTCTCGATCATCGAACACTTCATCCACACAAAGCGTCAACAGAAAACTCGGTAAGATCCGTTAGTATAATAAAGCAAATCACTGCTCTAGGTACTATTGCAAACAAATTCATATTTTGTTTTTGCATTGTGTCTACTATAATATAACTTTTCCATGGCTTAATCCACTGATAGAAATTGATAGTTTCATCAAAACAAGCAAACTATCAAAAAAAGAATCTATCAAAAACAGAACAGTCTGTAGCAATCTGAACATTCACCATACTTCTGTTACCCAAAAATTCTACCAAAATTAGGAAAAATAAACAATTTGTACAGAAAGACAGCGCAAAAAGAATCAGAACCATTTGTCATTCTGGTAAAAAATGTAAAATCACGCACAAACCAACAAGCCATCTAAACATCCTAAAGGCAAACCTTGGCACATTATTTTTATAATACAATTGAATTGTACTAGGGGATAATTATTTTTGATGAAAAGTTTCTCTAATTAAGATTCACATAGTTTCCATGAGCATGAACAAAGTTCAAGGAGCTCTCCCACTTCAACAACGCTTGTCTCTCTCACTTTCACTTTCCTTTTTGAAAAGTTTTGGGTTCCCCTCTTTATTTTTTTTCTTTTAAACTATATAAAAGCACTCATCAGAAATAAATGACTCTCTAAAACTTCCGGGTTGTCCCCCTGGCAGCGCTTTTTTAAAGCCATTAAGCTAGGCATATAGTGCTCAAGTAATAGATCCACCCGGATCCCAAGGTATATCAAAGCCAATTTTAATCAACAATGATTTGTAATTTAGTAGTGAGAACAAAGTAAGATATATCAAGCAACGACGAAGTCTAACTCTCTTCCTGTGCATCGGCATGTCATAAAAGAGAAATTCATGCACACATAGTAAAGGCCAATGCATAGTATAAATAGTTTCTTATAATTTCTTCGTGTGGGACACATAGAGATGTGGAGATATAGTTCCTCTCTCATAATAATTGCAAGTAGGATCAGCAAGCACATGCATATTATATCTATCAAAATCATCATGTGCAACGGTAAAAGGCAACCCATCAATATAATCCTTAATAAGGGCAAACTTCTCCGATATAGTGCAGTCGGGAGAATTCAAAAAGATAATAGGACTATCATGCGTGGGTGCAATAGCAACAATTTCATGTTTAACATAAGGAACTATAGCAAGTTCATCTCCATAAACATAATTCATATTGGCATCTTGGCCACAAGCATAGAAAGCATCATCAAAAAGGGGCATTTCAAGAGGATCAACGGGATCATAACAATCATCATAGTAATCATCCTTTGGTAAGCACGAAGGGAAATTAAACAATGTATGAGTTGAAGAGTTACTCTCATTAGAAGCTGGGCACGGGTAGCTAATCCGCTCTTCCTCCTTTTGTTCCTCGCTCTCCTCATCATCTTTTTCATCCAATGAGCTCACAGTTTCATCAATTTATTCTTCCATAGACTCCTGCAAAATATTATTCTCTTCTTGGACAGCGGAGACTTTCTCAATAAATGCATCAATATCGGAATTGTATTCATAATTGTCATAACAATATTTAAGTGTAGCAAAGTTTTCAGGTCTGTAAACAACATCATCATGATTTTCACACTCTTTAAACAAAGATTCAGTCTCATAAGCACCCATAAAAGCAACAAATTCTTCTATTTGTTCCACATCATAGTAATCATATATACCATTATCATAAGGAGCTAAGGTTTTATTATCATTGAATTTGCATGAAAAGGGAAGGTGTGGAGCCTTTATCCTAGAGCAACAAGTATAATCATATCTCAAGCATAGTTCCCGAGCATACCAATGCAACATATGAATTTGATCCCATAATAGTTTCCCTTTTTGTGTCAAGCGATAATCCCTAAAGTATTCACGTTGATCCAATGTGTATCCCACAACATAATTGAATGGGATTTTCTCAGGATTATCAAAGTAGTACATAATATTTTTCACATAACCAGCATCGAGGGTTTTAGGAGGTTCCCCATCTCCTTGAGTAGCAAGTACACCTAATTTTTTTGGTATTTCGTGTTCCATATCCATAACGAAAGATATAAAACAACTAAGAACAGCAAATAAAAATTACTTAGTGACAAAGCAAACAAGCACACACAAGAATATTCACCCCACGCTATGACTCCCCGGCAACGGTGCCAGAAAAAGGTCTTGATAACCCACAAGTATAGGGGATAAATTGTAGCATCTTTTGATAAGTAAGAGTGTCGAACCCAACGAGGAGCTAAAGGTAGAATAAATATTCCCTCAAGTTCTATCAACCACCGATACAACTCTACGCATGCTTAACATTCTCTTTACCTAAAACAAATATGAAACTAGGACTTTGTAGGTGTTTTTGGATAGGTTTGCAAGATAATAAAGAGCGCGTAAATAAAACCCAGGGGCTATTTAGATAAAGAAGCAATAAAGTAAATATAGCTAGTGTGGAAAAGTGGTGGTAGGAGTAGCGGAATTTTCCCTAAGCAATTGACTACGTTACTAGACCGATAGCAAGTTTTATGTGGGAGAGGCATAAGCTAACATACTTTCTCTTCTCGGATCATATGCACTTATGATTGGAACTCTAGCAAGCATCCACAACTACTAAAGATCATTAAGGTGAAACCCAACCATAGCATTGAAGCATCAAGTCCCCTTTATCCCATACGCCACAACCCCCTTACTCGGGTTTATGCTTCTGTCACTCAAGAAACCCACTGTAAGCAAATCATGAACATATTGCAATACCCTACAGCAGGAATCCCTCATGCTTGTGCGACACGGAGGGCACAATAGGACAGCAACATAACTACAAGCAAATTAGCAATTCATCAATCACCGGTAGGACAACGAAAATCTACTCAGACATCATAGGATGGCAACACATCATTGGATAATAATATGAAGCATAAAGCACCATGTTCAAGTAGAGGGTACAGCAGGTTGCGGGAGAGTGGACTGCTGAATATAGATGGGGGAAGGTGATGGAGATGCTGGTGAAGATGATGGAAGTTTTGGTGTAGATCGCGTTGATGATGATGGCCCCCGGCGGCGTTCCGGCGCCACCGGAAGCGAGGGGGAGAGAGCCCCCTTCTTCTTCTTCTTCCTTGACCTTCTCCCTAGATGGGAGAAGGGTTTCCCCTCTGGTCCATGGTCTCCATGGCATGGGAGGGGCGAGAGCCCCTCCGAGATTGGATCTCTCTCTCTCTCTCTCTCTCTCTCTCTCTCTCTCTCTCTCTCTCTCTCTCTGTTTCTGCGTTCCCAGATCCTGTCCTTTCACCGTTTCTTATATATCCGGAGATCCATAACTCCAATCGGATTGAAACCTTCGCCAAGATTTTTCTCCGAAAATTAGCTTTCTTGCGGCAAAATACGAGCATCAACCGCCTTACGGGGTGCCCACGAGGGTCAGGTGCGCGCCCCCTGCCTCGTGGCCCCCTCGGGCACCGTCTCGCGTTGATTTTTCTTCCCAAAAATCATAAATAATCCAAAATTATTCTCCGTACGTTTTTATCCCATTTGGACTTCGTTTGATATGGGGTTTCTGCGGAACATAATACATGCAACAAACAGGAACTGACCCTGGGCACTGGATCAATATGTTAGTCCCAAAAATAGTATAAAAATTTGTCAAAAGTACATGAAAGTTGAATAATATTGGCATGGAACAATCCAAAATTATAGATACGACGGAGACGTATCAGTGGCCATCCCTATTGGCATGGCCCATAAAGCTTTGGATAGCAGCCGTCCACTCTTCTTTCTTCTCCGCAGCAGGAGGAAACTCGAGGAGTAGCTGCGCTCATGCCAATGCTTCTGCTTGCATCGGCAGCAGCGACAAGCGCGAGGAATGGGAGGAACTCGGACTTCTAACTACATTAGAAGGAGTTTCATCATGGTTCTGCGGCCGCGCACCTTTTTCACCAGCATCTTGACGTGCAAGTCGGCCTTGTGCATCTTGAGAATGATGTTGAGGGCTCTTGCCGCAACGACGCTCGGGATCACCAACGTTGTGGCGTTGCTCGTCGCGCACGACCTGGGAGGGCCGCGGTGCATGCACCGGCGAGGTCGTCTTTCTACCCTTGGAGTTCCTCGCAGCGCCCGTAGGCAGCAAAGGTCCGTCCTTGGGCGCGGCGGCGGGGGGCTCGTCATCGCCGCTACGGACGACGCCGCTTGCCTGGCTTCTGTTATCACGATGGCGTGGATGATCTCGATCTCCACTACCACCAGCGTCTGCTACGTCGCCCGTTCGCGCTGGCACGGGCGGACCGGCTCTAGATGAACCGATCACCATGATCATCTTCTTCTTCGGAGCCATGGCGATGAAGAAACTAACGCACTAACTAGAACACCAGATTTTCAAAACTTCTTCCCCTACCTAGCGAAGATGTCAGGGTAACAACACCTATTGGATCATGGGGATCCCTTCTACGGTTGGTGGGGAGAGAGTTGCACAAAGATCAGGTCTAGTGATCAGCACGAGGGATTTTACCTAGGTTCGGGCCGCTGAGAAGCGTAAAACCCTAGTCCTGCTTTCGGTGTATATTTAGTGTTCTTGAGTTCTTAGACTAGCTGGTATCCATGCCCGATCCAAAAAGTCCGAATCCTTTTCCAGTACGCCTTGCGCCTCCTTTTATATGTCAAAGGGGTCACCACAGTGACACACAGGAGGTGTAAAGTCTCTACAGTGTACATGCTTATTGCTGACATCGTAAGACAAATGCAATTAATGTGTTGCTTACACGCCCTCCAACTTTATAGGGAATGGCAACAGAACCCATACCGTTCATCGCCGCCTCTCCTAATCCTGACACACGTCCAGGCTGACGAGGCATGCAGTGCTAGGCTGGCTAGCTAGACGCTGTGCTAGCATGGTGGCAGGACCTTCACGATGATCTGCATGCCACCGCGCAGGTGCTTGCTTAGTTGGCCTAGAATTTGCATGCTGCCACGCAGGCCTCTGCCTAGTTGGCAAGCTAGTCATTGTGCTGGAAAGGCAGCGAGGTGGCCAAGCCTTGTCTGGTGCAGGCCTGGCTGTGGCACCATAATTTCCCCGGCAAGGGTCTCGCCGGGGCCTTGCAATCGTCCCTGGCAAGGGTCTTGCTGGGGCTCTTTGTCTTCTGGTCTTCATGTAGACCCGCAAGCCACCAGTCTTCGAAAAGACATGCATGCTACTATGCACGCGTCCTCGAGTTTTGGCATTGACGTTGTCAATGGTGTCAGAGCTCTCAGCCACAATGGTGGTGGCCTTGCTGGTGCTTCGCAGGTCGCCCCGGCAAGGCTCTTGTCGGGGCTACATAGGCTTCCCCTGGCAAGGATGTGGCTGGGGGAGGTCTAGCATGTCTTCTGCTTTCTTTGTTTCCTAGCCTGAGTGCTTGTCTTGGTAGTCCTGTATTTCTCCTTCCACTGCCCTGTGAAGCCTTGCCGCAGGAGTGGCTAGGACTGCTCGTGCACAAGTAAGGGGTACAGAAAAGCGCATATTTTTGTACACCGACACTCCAAGGCTTGCTTCTGAACCTTTTGCTTGACGTGATGGGCATGTGGGCAGACAGCAAGGTGGTGCTCAATACCTCCCTGGGAACACCAGGGATATTAGATGGTTGCCAGGCAAACACATCAACATTCGCCCGCAAGAAGGCAATGGGCGCGCTTTCAAAGGATGTCATCAAGGGTGGAACTAATAGTGAAACTACCATCAGCGCCAGGCAGCCCTGACGGGACCTTTTTCACAAGGGGTGTAGTAGCCTTGGACCTCTTGCTGTTGGAATTCTCTGACATGTCATCAATAGGTGTGGCACACTCCGCAGAGGTACGCTTCCTGGATTCCTTGTCGGCGTCCCTACTAGCCTTCTTCTTTCCTTTGCTTTCCTTAGTGGGAATTGTGGCTTCAGCGGCCTCTGTCGCAACTACATCCCGGTACATGTTATCCAAACAAATAATTGCATCTTTCTTGTCTGACGGAATTGAAATGACACCCATCGGTCCTTGAATCTTCACGGTGTTGTAGGCATAGTGGGATGCCACCATGAATTTGGCCAGGGCTGGGCGTCCAAGGATTCTGTTGTACGGCAGGGGGAGGTCGATCACATCAAACACAACCTTCTCAGTCCGGTAGTTGAACTCTCCCTCGAATGTCACTGGCAACGTCATCATTCCCTTAGGACGACTCCTGCCGGGATTGACTCCTGGAAATGTTCTCGTGACCTTAAACTCTTCCTCTACTATCTGGAGTTTGCTGATAACCTTTGGGGAAATTAGATTCAACCCGGCCCCGCTGTCAACCAACATCTTTGTGACTTTGAGGTTGCGGATTGTTGGTGAGACCAACAGCGGCAAGCACCCTACCGCAGTGATGCGGTCGGGGTGGTCCTCGTCATCAAAGATGATGGGCGTGCATGACCACTCGAACGGCTTCCAACAATCTGCTGCTGGCTCCAAGGCATTGACCTCTCATGCCCACTATTTAAGTTGGCGGTGAGAGGAGTGCAAAGATGCACCCTCGTTAATACACAGGGCGTCAGTGGCCTTCTGGAATTCCTGCTCGCTGGTTTCTCTTCATCCCCTCCATCACTTTCATCGTTGCAATCCTCCTTCTCTCGGCCCCTGGCAGGTTTTCCTTGGTTCCGAGGAGCCTTGCCGGGGCGATTTGCTTCACTGCCCCGGCCCTTCCCACCAGTACCATTCTGACCTTTCTCCTTATCATGCTTCTCATACTCAGCCCTCTGCCTCTTGACGAGCTGCTAAACCTGATGACACTCCTTGAGATCGTGGCCCTTGGTCCAATGAATCTTGCAGTATGGTCCATAACTATTCCCAGCTTTCTCGATAGCCGCAGCCTCCCGGCAGTCAGCGCATGTGGCAACTTCCTTGCCGGGGGCTCTAGCCTTAGCCTTCTTGCTGGTACTAGGCGTGCCCGATCCCTCAACGGTCATCACCACCTTATCCTTGCGATTCTTGTTGCTCTTCATGTTCTTCTTCTTCTGACTGGTGGTCTCGTTGCCATCCTCTGATTCGATGTCGATGCAATCTACCCCTCGAGGGAGTTTCCTCCCCACCTCCTCCCAAGCACATTTGTCCACCAAGGTGTAAAGCTCCTTCATAGTCTTGGGCAACCGAACGTTCATCTTGGAATGTATCCTTCGGTTGCACACGTTGGATTGGAAGGAAGCTATCATAGCTGCCGGGTGGATGTCTGGAATATTTTTGTGGACTCGCCTGAATCTCTGTAAGTACATTCATAGAGTCTCTCGGTCTTTCTGCTGGAGAAGCTGCAAGTCGCTGGGCGGCCCTGGTTCTTGATGGCCGCCCGTGAAGGCGCCAATGAACTCATGGCACAGGTCAACCCAGGCCGAAATGGAGTTCTCCGGCAGGTGTATCAGCCAAGACCTCACATTTGACTTGAGTGCCAAACGGAAGTAGTTGGCGAACACCTTCTCATCTCTTTCCTTGGTAGCTTGAACAGCGATGGTGTAGATGCTCAAGAACTCCGCCGGGTTCAGTCTCCCATCATACTTCTCGAGTATCTCTGCCTTGAACGTGTGAGCGGACGGCCAACAGACTTGCCGCAGCTCACAGGTGAAGGCGGGGCACCCAACCTCGAAAGGAAGGCACCCGCCATCTCCGAGCGCGGGCTCGTCGATGTCGGGGCCATCGCACCCATTGGACGGGCGGTGATTGCCGTGGCGCCGCTCAACGATGGTGCGCGCACCTTTCCTCCGCCTATCCTCCGAGGCCCGCAAATGGCTTTGACGCGCTCGAGGGTTGGAAGAGGCAATCGAGACATCATCAGGTTCTTGTTTTTGCGGCTCCATTGCTGCTTGCCGTGGTGGGGATTGCACAGTGGAGGTGACCCCTTCCCTACGTCCAGTTGCACGAGCCGTTGTTGGTGCCTGGGGAGGTCGTGGAGGGCTAGCTTGTTGTGATCCTGCCACCTCGGTGAAACCAATCAGGCTTTAGATGGTGGCTAACCACTCATCCATCTGATTGGGCTGCTGGTAGAAATCTCAACAGTAGTTGAGCCCGCGCCATGGCCTGTGAGGTTGTGCTTGGCATAGGTGATGACGATGTAGATTGCAGTGTCGCGCAGCTCCTGATGGTGCCTGTGGCGACCGCGTCGTGCCCTCGTTGTCGTGAACTAGCCACTTGGATGGCGTGGTGGCGCGGTGGAGGCGCTTGAGGGCCAGTGGCTCCATTGGGCACATTAGCTGGGTCAGCCAGTTCCAGAGTAGCGCGTGCCTTGCGGTCGTGGTCGCAGCGGGGGCAGCCAGAGGGTTGCGATTCGCCCCCGAACGAGCGCCACCACTACGGTTGTGTCCTTCAGCGAGGAGAAGGGGTGCTGATGGAATAATGCCTCCATCTATACCTTGTGAAGCATAGCCGCTGGGATGTCGCTGACGCTATCCTTCCCAGTGCCTCCCACTCCTACTTCGGTCGTGGGGGACATGGTGACAATACCGCCTGCGCCGACCATGTCCCCTGCAGCATCCACATCCTCACGTGTCCCCTCATTCCCCGTGATAGTGGCAGTCAAGGGAGGCGGAGCCTTCGAGGTGGACAAGTGATTTGCAGCTCCGGGCTTCTTCTTGGGCGCCATAGTCGATGATGTCATTAACGACGAAAATGGCGATGAAGATGACGTGCTACTGATGCTCTCAGGTTCGCGCAAGTGATCCCCCTACCTGGCGCGCCAAATATATCATGGGACACCACGAGCACCTATGGGGCCATGAGCCCCTTAGGGTTTGGTTGGGGGATGGGCACGTTGCACAAAGAGCAGAGAAGTGTAGCACAGCATGACAGAGATCACACGGGGAGTTTTTACCCAAGTTCGGACCGCCATGAGGTGTAAAACCCTACTCCTGCTTTGGTGGATTGATGGTGGATAATGGTGGTGAACGCAGCACCCTTGCGCGGCAGGGTTGCCTCAGGGCGAGAGTGGCTACTCGCGTATGAATATGTTAGGTTTTGAATCATTTCTACGGTTGCCATGGGCCTCCTTTTATAGATAAAGGAGTCACCCCAGTGGCAAATCTGTCTTTATGTACTAATTAGATAGCAAACAGTGCTATCATACCTAACTCTGCAGGCTGACATAGCGCATTAAATGCACCATCGAGTGTCACATCACAGCATGCCCGGCAAGGTTTTTCCAGCTTCGTGCATGCCTGCTTGACACGTCTCAGGATGGGTGTCATATGGAGGTGTTTGCTGTAGGAAGTGGCTGCCATGTGGCAAAAAGTAGCCACTTAATCACCTTGGGGCTTGACACGCATTGATCTATGACTTGCGTCGCTTGTGAGGTGGAGCGGTGGAGTGGCTTACCTCCGCAAGCCCTGGCAGGCCTGCCGAGACAATCTGGAAGCTTACTTTCGGGGCAAACCCAACCTTGTTAGGGTCACCTGCCCGGCAAGGGAGGTTCTTTCCTTAGCAATATCTTTCTTCTCTGGCTCTTCTTGGTCTTCTTGATATGCACTTTGACCCTGTCAAAGAATTGATCCCTCTTGCTTGGTCTAATCTTGGTGTTGTAATCTTGTCCTTGGGCATGTGCATAGTACGGGCAATGGACCCAGGGTTTGTTACACCGACAGACTTCATCAAGTCCAAGGCGACCACCTACAAGCGAGGGCGATACTTCCATCTTCGGAAGCCCATCAAGGAAGATGGCCAAGCATTGGAAATTCCCTTCGGTCATGGAGACGAGCTATGAGGTGCCACATCATATGGGACTCATACAAGACGACGATAATACGGTCGAGCAAGGGCCATCCCCTTCGACCACGGCAGAGAGCATGAACCTATTCAACAACATGACACTACTAGGGAGAACCTTATACACAGAATCTTACCAGCAGCGTGGGTTAAAATAAGGCGCTACTACTACTTAGCAGTAGCGCACGGACTCCAACCGCGCTACTGATACCCACATAGCAGTAGCGTGCTAGGAAAAAAACAGAGCTACTACTAATTTTTCCATGACGTTGCCGCCACACTAGGTATAGTGGTAGCACTTGTTTTGTAAACGCACTACTACTATTGAACTTAGCAACAACGCTTTTCGCCAACACTCGCTACTGCTAAGTTTAGTCCACTCGTTGCACTAAGTTTAGTCCCACCTCACTCCGCGAACAGGGTGTTTACCACCTTAAATACATTGCTTCTCAAACCATCACAACCACTTGGTCTTCATTGAACTCTATGTGTAGGATCTATGGCAGCAATAGGAATCTTCACCGGTTCTTAAACCGGGGAAGATCCCTATTGACAATTTAGATTCTACACAAAAAGATCATTGATGACCAATGTATTTTTGATTTTTTTACATGCTTAGCCTTAGCTTAGCAGTAGCGTGTTTTGCAGAAGGCGCTACTACTACAGGCATAGCAGTAGCGCGTCTCTAGTTAAAAGCGCTACTGCTATGGAGATTAACAGTAGTGCTTTATCCTAACACGCGCTACTGCTAAACGCCACCTATCTTTCCCGACCGGCCGCCCCACTCTCCGTCTCAACTCTCACTCTCCCCCGCACCCCACGTTGTCTGCCGCTGCCGTTCCCCGACCATCGTCCTCGCCCGTCGCCGCTGACACTCCTACTCCTCCTGCACTGAGGTAGTCCCTCCATCCCTCCTCCCTCCTCATCCTCTGTCCTCCCTCCTCCTCCTCCCTCCTCCCTAATGCTTATCACCTTTGATATTTGTCTGGAATATGAAATTGAAGGTAATATCGACATCTGCGTCGATGTGCAGACGCATCCAGTTCTACCATTATGTGAGTTTCTCAACCATATTTATTAAGTAATTTATATTATTTATTTAAAAATAGTTGACAACTAATTTCTATTGACAACTTATTTCCATTCAAGAAAACATGTCCAACGGTTGGTAGACAACACCTACTATTGTCCCTGGGCTAAACTAAACTGCGAGGAGATAAGTCATTATGTTTCATGGCTTGAGGATCTTGATACTATCAAGAAAGGTTATTTCCCTAGACTTCGATATATTAGTACTCAAAAACGTACGACCACTAGTGTGTGTATAGAACTACGAACAATCTTTTTACGAAGGATGGTAGGATTTTAACTATTTGTCCTCAGTGCATCTTTTGCATACATTATTTTTAAGCTAAACTTTATTGCTAAGTATCTTACTATGATGTTTTTCAACAGGGACTCCCGATGAGTGTTGTGCCTCATTGAATCGATTCTAAAGGTCGCATGACAATGGTTAGCTTACAGCCAAGATATCCTACATTGCACATGAGTCCATTCATCATTTCTCGAAGTGAGCAACTCCTAATAGTCAAAGACTGGAGCAAAATTGTGAAGGATCACAGCAGAGAAGTACTAGGGGGCAGCAATCAGAAGCGCATCCCACAATTAGGAGACAGGTTCATCTGCATTCTCCAATATGATGGAGCAGGAGTTCTACACATGTTTTATGCTATTTTACCTATGAGAGAGGAGCAGGAGTAGGTCCTAGGTATTAAGAACAATTAGTTAGTGTTGATTATATATGACTATGATGATGATGAGAAGTTTTTATTATGTGCTACAATGTGTTAGAGTTGATGGTGATGCTGAGGAGGAGGAGTAGTGATTATCAGTACTATGATGATGACGATGATGATGATGAGGAGGAGGAGGAGTTGTATTATAACTAGTGACCAAGTTGTTATTTGATGGCGCGGTTTGGTCACTTTGGATCCATGCACTTGAAACTAATCCGCGGTTCTTTCACCCAATGATGTAATAACTCATTATGATGTAAAAAGAATCTCTAAATTTCTACTGTATGAAAACTTGTATAATGGGGTATGAATACGACATAAAACAAAAAAGAAACACGTGATAATAGTAGTAGCACGGGTAGAGTGGTGCACTGCTAGTAACTACCAGTAGCGCTCTCTACCAAAAGCGCTACTGCTAAGCAGGTATAGCAGTAGCACGGGCAAACACATGCTACTGATACACTTTAGCTGTAGCACCGTATCAGTAGCACGCCACTCCGTGCTACTGCTAAACCTAAAACCGGCGCTACTGCCAGGCTTTTCCCTAGTAGTGTGAAGACGGCGCTCCAATGGGACTCATACTCGGAGTAAAGCTATGAGTTCGCACATGAGACTTTATGTTTGGTCTCGGAGGAGAGTGATGATTTGCCACTTCCTACGACATTCATCTTTGGAGGCGTTATGGATGAGGAGGTTGAGCATGGGACTATTCCTTCAACCAAGGCGGCAATAGGAGTTGAGCATGGAGATATTTGCACCTACATCTCTCTGACACCCACATATGACGAGATGCCCCAATTGCCATGTGAGGAGAGCCACCACCCCATGGGTGATATGAGTGACTCCACCATATGTACTTTGAATGCATTTCCTATGAGAGGATGAGTGTGACCACCACTAGCCCCACACATGAGAGCACGCCACACATCCTATGTGAGGTTGAGAGCCATTTGGGTGACTCCACTGACCATATGAGTGAGAGCATCTTCCGGGAGTGAGTGAGACACAACACTTAGTGAGTGAGGTAGTTGAGAAGGCACATGAGGCCACTACGATTCTAACAACTTATCCTCTACTCCTAGTGTGTTTTGTTCCTTGGTGCTAGATCTCCTACACATCGAAGTGCCAATCCTCGACGAGTCCATGCCTCCAATGGGCAAACTGATGGCCATGATGGAGGAAATTGCACCCCCACATGGTACCATCAAGTTGATGAAGCTATTCATCAAGTGCCAATTTTTCCAACCTCACCTACAACACAAGAGCGGAGCTCTAAAGTTCACATAGGTGATGGTACTTTGCTTGTTCCACTACTAGACTATCTTCCAAATGATTGCTTGCATGATGTTGATCACCTTATGGATTCATCGCATACTATGTCTTGTTTCGATATGCCACCCATTTATGATGAATATGATGATGAGCATGCTGAATTGCCTAGTTGTGGTGCTATGCTCCATAGGATATCATGTGAAAATTCTATCGGTCATGTCATATTTGACAATCCATTAAACTTGTCATATGCTATTAGTGAGATCTCCCATATTGCATCATTACAATCTCAGCATAGTAACTATGCATGCCCCACTAAAATAAATCCCATTTGCACCTATGGCATAGATGACGAGATGATGGTTATTGGATTTTGCTTCTCTTGCGATGATATTGCTATGCAACCTTTGCAAAATTTGTGCAATTCATCTCATATGCCATTCCATGAAAATTGTTGTATATCGCACGATTCCATCAATTAATTTTGTGCACCATATGCATACCATTCATGACAATGCTCTAGATATTGCCAGTGATGCATTACACAATTTGAGTCTCCATTATGCTATACATAAGAACAAACCTATCATGATGGATGACATGTTTTTATATCATGCATCTCATTTATTTGAGCATTGGATATTTTGTGCTAACCAACACATGCACGTATGCAACATAATGGATGATGTGTACATATACCATGCACACACAATTTTCCTGTTTCCTTTTTTTTGTGTAGGTACTCATGAACACTCATCAACCTCACAATCCCACGAGTTGACGAAACAAGCTCTTGAGAGCAACGATGATTTGGGATTCCGTGGATTATCCTTACCACCATTTCCTTTGCACAGGAACTTTGCGCATTTCTTCTGCTTGTCTCTCTCACGACTATGGGCTATATACACTACAAAAAAATACACTTCCGTGATGATTCGTGTTTGTCACAGTAGGTCGCGTTTTTTATCATGCATGTACATCCATGACAAATTTATGACAGAATCAAGATAGTCATACCTGTGCTGTCGTAGAAGTGTTCCATGACATTACCAAAATTATCATCACGGAAGTGTCCACTTCCATGACGATAAATCGCGGGTCATAGAAGTGCTTTCGTCAAGGGTGACCAACACGTGGCATCCACCGTAACGGAACGCCGATAAGCTATCGGGTCGGGTTTTGGATCCAATAACCCGTTAACAGCCCCGACCAATGGGGTTTTCCACGTGTAAAATTGTCATTGGCTGGAGGAAACACGTGTCGGCTCACTGTTGGGACAGATGTCATCCACTCATTGGACAGAAGGCACCTATTATACGTCGACATGTGGCCCGGCCCAACAGAGGCCCATTCCTGTGAAAAGGCTGGCCCGTTTGACTTGTTCAAAAGGTGACGGGCCGGCCCATGGAAAGCCTGTTAACGGCCTGTTCGCATATAGCCCATTTACAGCCCGCTAACCCAAGGCCCGTTACGCCCTACCCGAATTAGGCCCATTAGCATCATCTGGGCCATCCAATATGATTCGAGCCCGTTTTCACTTCTGGCCCATTTATGGCCCATGACGTCTTTCGGCCCATATGAGGCCCTATGTCTTGGCCTATTAACAGCCCGTGGTGAAACTGGCCCGCAATGAACAGTGTATCACTTTAGACCCATTAATGGCCCATGGTGAAACTGGCCCGTAATGAACAGTGTATCACTTTATACCCATTAATGGACCGTTATTCAGTTGGGCCGTTTCCATCACATGTTATCTTTCGGCCTTCTCAGAGCCCATTTATTCTTGGGCTCATTTCGAGCATTCGTTTACTTACGGCCCATTACTGTAATTTTCTGCTTGCGGGCCAAATTCAGCCCGTGGTTACAGCCGGCCCGTTTGTGGTCCGTTAATACATTGGGCCGTTTTCATAGCGTCATCAAATACAGCCTATTAACGATGGCCCGTTATGGTCATCCCATGAACGGACGCTTCCAACTCTAGCCCGTTTACAGCCATAATGCGGCCTGTTATTGGCCCATGTTTGGGCAATCGATCATACGGCCCGTATAAGGCCCATTGATGGTAGGGCCCGTAGAAGGCCCATTGTTTCTATGGCCCGTAGAAGGCCCCATGTTTCCACGGCCCGTAGAAGGCCTACTATTTCTACGGCCCGTAGAAGGCCCACTGTTTCTACGGCCCGTAGGAGGCCCAGTGTCACTACAGTAAATATTAGCCCATGGTTATTGTGGCCTAGTTTTAAAAAATAGGTTATTGCAGCCACTAGCAAACCGCGGAAAAAGAACTGCACTGACTACAAGCAAACAAATAAACAAGACAACAAGGAAATAAATAAGCAAGCAACTTATGCTAGGCTATCACGGCTATTACACATATTTCATCCACTAGGCATCAAAGTTCACCACCAAAGCAAATATAGGGAACACAAAGACATATAAACACATGACAAAACAAGTCCGAGCTGAAACCACTTGAAGAGTTCAAGAAACAATATCACAGGTACCCATAATGTGGCAAGATGCTTAGCAAGCTTATTAACTTTCTATTGTTTGGCGCTTAAATCCTCCAGCGCTTGCTATTGCACAAGAAAATACGCATCTAAATTCTGCAGGGACTTCCTC
Source organism: Aegilops speltoides (assembly GCA_021437245.1). Classification (NCBI taxonomy): domain Eukaryota; kingdom Viridiplantae; phylum Streptophyta; class Magnoliopsida; order Poales; family Poaceae; genus Aegilops; species Aegilops speltoides. The sequence continues at coordinate 281,234,877 of CM038142.1, read as the reverse complement.
AGTCCTTCGGCTTCTTGTCGCATCACAGATGACTGATGCCTTTCAGCTTGTAGCTGAGATCAAGAAGCAAGTGATTCAGCAATGAGTTGAAGAGCTTGTGCGATGGTATCGCCATAAATCGAACACTACATCAATGCAGGACTGTGGGGTTTTCTCACTGTCTACAAGATCATTTTTATCACCTTTCTTGGAGACCAACAGGGTTGTCTCACTATCTTGAACCTTATCTGCATTACTTTCTCTACCATGGCATAGTGGGGTGCTCTTCTCCAATATTCTGCTTGCATACTACAAGAGAAACAAGCGAGACACATCACAGTTTAGCTTGTAGTATACCAAACTCATTTTGGTAAACCGGTTCAAGAGTAAGGTGGACAGGATAACAACATGAAACAAACATATATCTATGTACTATGGTCCTTTGTATTGTCCATATCATTCTAGTTTATGTTCCCTAATCAAGATAGAGACACAATTCAACTCATATATTTTTAAGACACAAGCAGCATAGATGTAATATAAGTGTGAGAAACTACACAACAAAGAAAGCACTTGTAATGTGCATCACATGAGAACATAACTGTTTATACAACTTAAACTGAAATCAACATAGAGCAAGAAGTTAGAACAGCAATCCAGTTAAAGAAATAGGTTTAAAACATACCTATTGCGCCATTGGAGTTTCAATTGGATCCTTCAAATTCGAAAGTAATTGGTATCGATAATACAAGTGATGCAACAACAAAGGAGTATGGACCATAGCTACGAATCGACACGAGAACAGTTGCTCTTCCGCTTTAAACGTGGAGTTTGGGTTAGTTGTGGTGGTCTTCGTGCTTTGGGCACTGCGAGAGCTTTACAAACTGCTCGTGTGGGGTACTCTGTGGTGGACATGGTGCTTTGTCAACTATAAGTGTGTTACTATCCGCTGGGGTTGCGGTTAGATGGGTTGTAGCTGGTTCTCCGCCCAACGGTGTAAGTGTGCAATCTAGAAGAGTCTCGATTATGTATGGTGGGGCTAGTTTGTGGGCCAGTACAACCATGGTTCTATCTGCATCGACGGGTAGCACTGTCTTTTGTGAAGAACGGGTTTTTGCTCCCTTAGATACTGCCATCACCCCTCCAATTCAAATGGCTGATAAACAAGAAAAGAAATTGAACATACAGACATCGTATGATAGACAGATGTGGTAATTCACATATATGTTGTCTAACCAAACAGGACAGCATGACACAATTTCACATATATGATGCCTAACTAAACAGGATAGCATGACACAATTTCAGATATATGATGGATAACTTAACATGATATAATGGCATAATTCAACATATGATGAGTACCTAAATAGGATGACATGACAAAACTATATGATGTCTTTCTAAAATAGGTTGGGATGAAATAATTCACATACATGTTGTCTAAGTATACAGGATGGCATGATATAATTGACATAATTGATTCATATACTAAGCAGCTGGCACTCGCATGTATGATCTCTAAACTAAGCAGATAGAATTCAATATTGTGCATATCATGTCTAAACTAAGCAATGCAAGACACCATATGCATCATATGAGAAATATAAACATTGCAACTTAGAGCATACACCTCAGGTGGGATATAGGACTGGTCATCTGTCTCTGAATCCTCCTCTGAGGAGCTCCCTGTGACCATCGAGATATATGCTTCAACAGGTACCATTGCCTTCTCTGAAGACCTTGTTTTCACTCCAGATTTTTCCATAACCGGCTCAAATGGTTGATACACATGAAGAGTAGTTCAATATACACAGATTGTCGACAAATGGAATACGTAATGAAAAAAATATGGCATGAGATAATTCACATATATGATGCCTGGCTCCATGGCGGTGCATAATTCACATATATGATAACTGGCTGAGAAACGTGGCATTGCATAATTCACATATCTGATATAGAAAGCAAACAGGAGGCATTCACACAAAGCATGTTTAATCTAAGAAGATGGCATGGCAATGCAAGACACTATATGCATGATATGAGCAATATAACCCAGCCAAGTTAGAGCATGCACCTCGGGGGGGGGGATACGACTGGTCATATCTCTCTGAATCCTCCTCTGAGGAGCTATCTGTAACTAGCAAGAAATCTGCATCGACAGGTAGCACTGACTGCTCAGAAGACCTTGTTTTCACTCCAGATTTTCCCATGACCGACTCAAATGGCTGATGCACAGGAAGAGTAGATGAATGTATAAACATTGCTGACAAATGGAACACATTATGGAAAAAATATGGCACGATACAATTCACATATCGATGGTGGCTAAACAGGATGGCATTGCATGATTCACGTATATGATGCCTGGCTAAAGAAGATGGCATTGCATAATTCCCATATACTCCCTCCGTTCCTAAATATTTTTATTTTTAGAGATTTCAAATGGACTACCACATACGGATGTATATAGACATATTTTAGAGTGTAGACTCATTTTGTTCCGTATGTAGTCACTTGTTGAAATCTCTAAAAAGACAAATATTTAGGAATGGTGGGAGTATGATATACAAACCAAATAGGTGGCATTCACACAAAGCAAATCTAAAATAAGCTGATGACATATAAGATGTATAATGTAAGCAATGCAAGGCGTCATATGCATGATATGACCAACATCAGCATGCTAGGTTAGAGCAAACACCTCAGGTGGTAAACAGGCATGGTCGGCTCATACGAATCTCCATCTCAAGCAGTTATCTTCCTCTGGAATACAATCTGGAAATGCAGGAGAGGGGGGGCACTTCGCCCACCATGGAGCAGCGTCTGCATGACATTATATTCGCACGCAACCGTCTTCTCTTTTTCTCTACATGTTTAGTACAATTGTGTACAATATCTGAAATGCATAATAAAAAAATACTTAGATTTTGTAAGGCCTAAGGGGTGCATGCAAAAATCAAGACTGATGGTAGCAAACGAGTGGATGGATCCAAAACTAATGATAGCAGGTAGATTATAGCTTCAGTTTAAAAAGATAGACAATGGATCATCTATTGTTTGTTGCCCACCCAACATGAACCACATAGAAGACCCCAGATGAACCATATAGTAGACAGCTACTATTCGTTGCTGGCTCGATATGAGACCCATGGGTAATTCAAAACTCAAGATTGAACGATAAAGTAGCAGGTAATAATAACCGATGTATAACGTAAGCAAACAAGAAAGACTGCGACCTCTCTTCCGGAACTGTCTAGTCCTCAGGTTCATCTGCTCAGTCGATGATGGTAATGCAGTTGGCGTGGCTGCCGGCAACGGGGAAGATAATCTGAGGCGAAGAAAGAAAGTCTGTAGGGGGGATCTCTGCTGCAGTGAACGCTTCTGTCGATGGTGCACCTCAGGTGGAGTGGATGACGGCACGACAGGAGCAGGACATAACACACAGAGTTTTCTTTGACTCCAATCTGAAAATGAAGCAAATCTGTAAGGGCTCCTTAGAATTGGAGGATTCTATAAACGCAAGGATAGGGAAACCACGGGAATAGGTTAGGAATGCTCGTGCAAAACAGAGCATTTGGAAACATAGGATTTCAGTCAACCTGAGTGTTTGGCTCACATGAATTGGAAGAACAGAGCAATGGAGAAACAAAGTGATGCGACGAGTGTACAACCTCTTTGGCCTAGCCTTGTGGACCTCAGCATCATTGGGTTGGACGTGGAGGATGGTGATGATGTTGGTGTGACTGTCGGAGGCGGGGAAGAAGATCCGAGGCCTCTGGAAACGGCGCCGAGGGTACTGCTCCGCTGTGATGGACGGTTCCGTTGTTAGAGCAGCTCCACTAAGGTGTACGGCGACGAGGCTAAAGCATGACAAGACAGACAACTTTAATCTGAAGTGGGACCCTAATATCATCTGCAATAGATGATGTAAAATAGATCACCAAAAAGTGCTAGATGTAAAACGCATCAGCCGCACCACGGCCGCTCTGACAAATGCTTTAAGTACTGTTCACTCTGAACTTAACTGAAGAAAATGAACTTCACAGTCGAAACTGAATTTTACCGTCGAAACTGATTGAACTAGTAACAGAGCATTGCAATAGATGTTTAGGGTGTTCAAGCACTAGTAGCAGAGAAGCAGTGATCTAAATCAGCAGACGCTCGAGCAGGGAACACACTAGCAGAGAGCAAGTCGTGCAGTAGCACCGCGAGCGAGTGCTAAAGCAACAACTCCTGTAGCTGCCAGAGGTCGTGCAGCAGCAGCAGCGCAAGCGAGAGCAAGAGCAGAGCAAGAGCACGAACGAAAGCAGAGCAGCGGTCAAAGCAGCGCGACCGACAAAAGAAGAACAGAGCCGCGACCTGAAGCGAGAGCCAGAGCAGCTGCAGCTAGTGCCGTTGTGGAAGTCGCTGCTGAGGAAGCAACGACATGGGGGAGAGACGCCGTGGATGATGTGTCCGGCGACGGCGCTGTCGATGGAGACGCTATGTCTGCCCGGTATCGAGCACCGGCAGCCCCGTGAGATCGAATAAAAGATAAAATGCAGCGGTGAGTGCAGAACCTCCTTGGTGGCGCCGAGTTGGCCTCGGCTTCATCGGAGGAAATGGTGAGGGTGTTGCGGTTCTGGTTGGGCAGGTCAAGACGGTGCTGTGGGGATTGAGGTGGCGCGATAGACGAGGCGAACATCAGGGCAGCTCCTTGGAGGTGGAGGACGGGGCAGCTGATCCGGCGGGTTGACAAGATCGACTACGGATCCTCATCCGGTGCCGTGGATGAGGGACAGTGAGCTGTTGTAGTGGACGACGTAGTCGGGAATAGTCTTCGGCTGGGCGGCGGTTGGGAGGCCGACGGAGGATCGTGGGGTTTCACAGGTTTTGGCAGCCTCGGTGTACGAATGGGGGGGGGAGGGGGAGCCAAGCTTAGGGACGCGCTTGTCCGAAATGTAGGGTAAGTTACCAGCGTACCCCCACCGGTTTTGACACTGCGACGTGGAGCTTCATTTCCGGCTGAGGGGTAGAAGGGGGATTTTGCGTGTCTGGGCTGCGGGAGCGATTTCGGATGAGGAGGGAGTTCTCGCGCGCGTCCACATTTCAGGATAACAAGGCGCGGCGCGGGTTGAAGAAGCGGGAGTTTCAAAGCAGGTGAGACAAAAGATACTCGAGCTTGAAAATTTTGGGATAACAAGGCTTGTTCGACAGAACAAACTTAACGTGTAAAAAAATCATACAAGACAAAAGAGAGTCATGTACCCTTTTACTATATTGCTATAGATGCCATTGAAAAAACTACAAGAAAAATGTAAAAAAATCGGGAGAACATGATTACCCTGCACAGTACCAAATCGATTCGCACTTCCCTCAACAACAACAAAAAAAATCAATTCCCACCAAAGAAAGAGTAATGTCCCTTTTTATATGATTACAGATGCCATGATCTCGAATTTCAATTTTTGAATCCACGTTATGTTGAATTCGAATATATCATTAGGTGACCTTGCGGTTTATAATTGATGTGGTCATACATTTTGATCTTCCATCATATATGAACATTTTACTCCACCATGTGAACATATATATTTTCGTCTACCATATGGACTAAATTTGAATCAATTTTCCTTATTTGAATACGATTGTTGTCAAGTTATACAATAATTTAAATATTATCTTCATAACAAAAAGACATGCATATAGCAGTAATCATATTTCTCTATGAACTACATGTACCATACGCTCTCCAATTCAAATATTTGTATCCATATTATGTTGAATTCAAATCATAGTACATTATTGGTCTAGGTAGCGAGATGTTCGGGATAATCTAAACCCTGTTTTCATATGTATAATTTTTCGCTGAATTGGGACAAGTTTTGGTACAAGCCTCTTGCACAACCGGAGATTATCTCAACAAGCATCGTGGTTCCGAGAGGGAACGTGTCACCTTTGTGTGCGAAACGATATACGCTGCCTCCCCTGATTTTATTTACAGAGGCAACATAGAACTATATGAGTGCCCTATTAAATTTTGGAATTATTTCGGGTTCATTTGGTCTTTTTATACATTAATTGAGTTTCTGGACTTTTAATGTGCATAATCTAAATATGAATTGCATGCACATGCTCCGGTGCACCAAAGTGGGTTGAAAAATCACATGTGTGTCCTTGGTTGAATTTCTAGGTCTCATGGAAGAAATGAGAATGAAATTCAAACATCTGGGCGTCATGACTCTGCCGAGAACATCGAGAAACTTAGATTTTAAATTCATGTAATGAAACTTGGCATGGTGTCATGTCATGGCACTAACATGTTGTGGTAAAAAATTGGGCCGATTTGGAAGCTCGTGGTTCTAAGAGGGAACGTGCCACCCCCCTTCCCTTGAGTTTCTTAACAAAGGCAACATAGAACTACATTAGTGCCATGTTAAATTTTGCAATTATTCCGGGTTCGTTTGTCGTTTTTGATACATTAATTGAGTTTCTGGTCATTTAATGTGCATAAGTCAAATCTGAACTACAAGCACATGCTCTCATGCACCAAAGTTGGTTGAAAAATCACATTTGTGTCCTCGGGTGAATTTCTAGGTCCCATGCAAGAAATGAGAATAAAATTAAAACATCTGGGCATCGTGGCTCGGCCGAGAACATTGAGAAACTTGGTTTTAAAATTATTTTAAATCCAAAACACGTCTAAAAATCATGAAACTTGGTATGGATGTAAGTCATGGTACTTCCATGTTGTGGTAAAAAAATGGCCGAATAGGAACAAATTTTGGTATAAGCTTCTTGCAAACCGAAGCTTCTCTCAAGAAGGCTCGTGGTTCTGAGAGGGAACGTGTCACCTTTGAGTGCAAAACAATATACGTTGTCCCCCTTGAGTTTATTTACAAAGTCAACATAGAACTACATGAGTGCCCTGTTAAATTTTGGAATTATTTCGGCTTCGTTTGGCCTTATTTACACATTAATTGAGTTTTTGGTCATTTAATGTGCATAATTCAAATTTGAACTACAAGCACGTGCTCCCGTGCACCAAAGTTGGTTGAAAATCACATTTGTGTCCTCGGGTGAATTTCTACTCCCATGCAAAAAATGAGAATAATATTCAAACATCTGGGCATCGTGGCTCGGTCAAGAACATTGAGAAACTTGGTTTTAAAATAATGAAACTTGGCATGGTGTCATGTCATGGTAGTACCATGTCGTGGTAAAAAAATTGGCCGAATAGGAACAAATTTTGGTATAAGCTTCTTGCAAATCGGAGCTTCTCTCAAGAAGGCTTGTGGTTCTGGGAGAGAACGTGTCACCTTTGTGTGCATAATTCAAATTTGAAATACAAGCGCATGTTCCAGTGCACCAAAGTTGGTTGAAAAATCACATGTGTGTCCTCGGGTAAATTTCTAGGTTCCATGCAAGAAATGGGAATGAAATTCAAAATTCTGGGCATCATGGCTGGGTTGGAAACAGAGAAACTTAGTTTTTTAATTCCTGTAAATCCAAAACACGCTTGAAAATAATGAAACTTGGCTTGGCGCCATGACATGGCACCAACATGCTGTGGTAAATTTGCAGTCCGATTTGGGAAGGCGCACACATTAACAATCAACAAAGTCATTTTGGAACAAGTGTTGTCACGTTACAATCGGAAACACAAGTATTATTGAAACCGTGGGCGTTCTACTGACTAGTACCATTTACGTGCCGCCACGCGTCCCCATTTTCTATTAACTAGGAGGCGCCGTGCAGGATAGCTATTTGAGTACGAGAGGCGTGCGATCAGACCGCTGCACGTGCTTATTGGGAGGAGAGCCCTTTGACCTCCATCTGCCGTCCACCTCTCTCCCAAGGAATCCATTAATGGCGCCCGAGCCTCTGTTTAATGGCGTGGCTATGTCTCACTCGACTGAGATTTAAGAGAGAAAAAAGAAAATCTGACAGCACGAATCTTGATGTAAGATCCGACGGACCTATATGGCATCTACTGCGACTTATAGCAAGACTGATGAATATATAAGGATGATTTTTTTGATCAAAGAAGGGCTTGCCCCTTCCGATTTTCATTACTGAAAACCACCACAATTCACAAGAAGTTCAGCGCAACTCCAGCCTAACACGAAGGACTAAAAGTACCAGCTTGAAATCGCAACATCCCAAGAGGCCAACAAAGGCCAAACATCCGCGCTAGAACCCAACATTTCACAACCGACGACACAATCGACATCAAAAGAAACCAGGAAACTGAAGGAAGCCTAGCAGCAACTAGAAGAACAGCAACGCCAGGGTCGCCACAACAAGAGTTTTCTTCATTCCAGCGTTGCAACATTGATCTTCCACAGAAAGATAAGGACGATTAATTGTCTTACATAATTAGAAAGATAATAAAAAAGCCACATGCGCCTACGCCCGAAATACACAAGGGCAAAAGAAGAACGAAGACAAGGATCTGGCTCGCTGATCTCTACTTTCTTGATGTGTTGCTGCAGGCCGCGGGAACTAGTCTCCGCGGCGAGCGGCGATGAGCTCTTTCTTTTCCTCAAGATGCTGCTTGAGAACATCCACGGATTCCTTCATCAGCCTTTGGCGCTCGTTGCGGAGCATGTCATTCTCGTCCATAAGTTTCTTGACGATGACGCCGGTCCTCTTCAACAAGGCACTAGTCTCCTCCTGCTGGTCTGCGCACTTCGACGATCTTCTCCCTCGGCGGTCGCGCTCGGCCCGGAGCCTCTCATTGCCCTCCCTTAGTTGCCGGATGACGCCGGTAGCCTGTTCAAATGAGGCTTTCACATCGTCCTACAACCTCGCCAAGCCGGAGAACTGATCCATCTGGCTATGGACGATCGCATGCATGCGCTCAGAATATCGTCGCCGCCATGAAATTTTCCCAGGCTGCCGCGGTGCGGCGGGACATCTCTGCTGCTTCCGCAGCACGGCCGGACCATTCTGTTGCATCGACGGTGCGGTGGGACCTCTGTCTTTGCTTCAGCAGCGGCAAGGACCTCTCAGGTTGCTTCTTCATGCGGCGGGACTGCTGGCTGCTCTCGGAGCGAGGCGGGACATCTCTCATGCTTCCGCTTCAATGCTCGCCTCTCCCTGGTAGCAATCTCTCAACCCAGAACTCACGCTGGCCATGGCAAACGCAAGGGAAGGATTCTGAATGACTTGTTTGTTTTTGTGGATGAGGAGTTGGGGAGGAATGTGCAGTCATCTTGGCATCTACTAGTATTTATAACCAAGTACTAATACACTCCTAAGTGGGAAACCATTTAGGTTGTGATCGGTGTGAACATGTTTGGAATTCAATATACTAGCGTGGTACTAATACGCTCCTAAGTGGGAAACCGTTTAGGTTGTGATCAGTGTGAACAGGTTTGCAATTCAATATAGCGTGGAGTAATTTGGAATGTGACGAGACGCAAGCTCAAAAACTTGTACTCTGAGTTTAGTAGTATGTTATACAAGAAGAGAAGAGGTGCACGCACGCACTCGTCCTCTCACATACACGTCTATTTTTTCTCGAAAAGGAGGATGATGACCCCCGGCCTCTGCATCTGGGAGTCACACACGCATCTGTAGCTACAAATTGTAGTGTTCTCAACCATCCGATTGGCTCTATCATGGATGTACCTATATACTAAAACATGTCTAGATACATCTATATTTTGACAAATGGAAGGCATGTGTATTGTGGAACGGAGGGAGTGCTTGTCATCAAAAATGGATAAAAAGGGACGTGTCTAGAACTAAAATATGTCTACATACATCTCCTTTTATCCATTTTGATGACAAGTAGTACTCTTACCCAAAGGGACTTTATATCCAGCGGACACAAAATATCCGTTCGACTGTTGGAAATTACTGATCTGATGTCGAAGTAATTGCTGCAGCGCCACCAAAACCCACCATTTCTTAAGCTAAAGTAGACCAAGGTAATCCCTATATTAGCATATTACTAAGATAAATAGAAGGCACTGTCGAAATATTTAGGACGTGAGCTTGTCAATCTGAATGTGGAGGGACACAAGCTTAGCCCCGCCAGCAGCTTTAGGCGGAGCTGTCAAGAAGGTCGGCTCACGCACGCGTCGGCGCCGCGGGATCCTTGCTGCTTGTCACCTCCATTTCCACCTTGACGACGTCGGTCGTGCCTTTGGGCTCCCCCGGTGGGCCGTTCACCCACAGCTTGTCCAAGTAGTGCGGCAGTGGGGACACCCCCGCTCTGATGCAGACGACCGACACGGCGATAGGCGCACCTATGTCGAGCACGCCGCCGACCAAAAAAAATGCGCGGCGGTCCTCCTCCGCGAACAGCAAGAGCCGTGGCTCCGACAGTGGCACTTGCAGCTGGAGCACCTTGTCGTACTGGATCCTATGCACGGGCATGGGATGCGAGATGCTGATGTGGTGGTAGAGCACCGGCGGCGGGCCTAAGTAGCCATAGACGGGCACGGGGCATTTGCAGGGCGCGAGCGGACACACGCTCTGGTGATCGGCAAGCTTGTGGTGAGTGACGTAGAGCCCACAGCCTTCGTGCGGGCACTCCACCCTCACCGACGAAAGGACGGAGTCCACCGCCGTGTTCTACACGTCGAAGCCACCTCCGCGCTCGCACTTCTGGCACTACCGCTGGTTCCCGGGGCGCTCGATGCGGCAGTCTGCGCAGGACAAGTGCCCTCCCTTGCACTGCAGAAATCAATCCAACAGCACATCAATCAAGAAACCTGCACCTTGCTCAATCAGCCGAACGGACGAGGTGTATTCGAACCTCATACACTGGTGGCGTCAAGGGGCGGAGGCACAAGGGGCAGTGGAGCACGGTGAGGTCCATCGAGACCTTAGAGAGCTCCATTGTCGGGTCCTGTTCCTGTTCGGTCTGCATGATCTCGCCCTCCTGGTGCACAACCATCCTTCAAGGTGCATTCAATCAACACATGCAAGTACTATCAAAAGAAGAGTCACGGCATGCATGCATGCATTGTAATTAATGCATCGGTAAACGCAAATTATGGAAATATATCGAGTGCAGTGCTTTGATGTGTCGCGTCAACTCGTACATCAACGAGAAGTTTGATTATCCTGTCCCTCGCGGACTTAACTGCACCTTCCTTTGGCTGTATGACAGGTTGGCCACACACCTATCGGGCCCACCTGTCATACACGCAAAGACAGGAGCGTCCCTCCCTCGCCCATGAGCGTGGTGGCTGGCAAGACTAGGAGAAGCTTTCGCTACAAGCTGTCCCTCCCGCACGCGGTGGACATGCAGCAGTTCAATTGGTGCCAGATGGCCAGAAGCGTACTGTAGTACTCCTCCAGTGTAGTAGTACACCATCATTGTTCGACTTACCAAAGAGGCGAAGAGCCAAGCGCAGCCCGGACGCTCGTGTGGCAGTTTCATGTGTAGAGTACTCTAGATAGCGTGTACCGTGCCTGTAAGCTTAAGATCGTTGGGGTCGTGTAGGATCGAAAGTATGTCTAGAGGGGGGTGATTAGACTACTTGACAATATAAAAATTCAGCCTTTTGATAAAGACAAGTTTTTGGCAAGTTCACAATGGATATCAAGTCAAGTATCACCCTACACATGCAATTCTAGAGTATAGGCAGCGGAAAGTAAATTGCACATGTAGTAAAGAGAGGTGGAGAAGAGCAAACGCAATTTGGAGACACGGAGATTTTTTCTCGTGGTTTCGATAGGTGGTGCTATCGTCAATCCACGTTGATGGAGACTTCAACCCACGGAGGGTAACGGCTGCGAGAGTCCACGGAGGGCTCCACCCACGAAGGGTCCACGAAGAAGCAACCTTGTCTATGCCATCATGGCATACGCCCACGGAGGACTAGCCTTACTCGGGGTAGATCTTCACGAAGTAGGCGATCTCCTTGCCCTTACAAACTTCTTGGTTCAACTCCACATCTCGACGGAGGCTCCCAAGTGACACCTAACCAATCTAGGAGGCACCATCCTCCAAAAGGTAATAGATGGTGTTGATGACGATGAACTCCTTGCTCTTGTGCTTCAAATGATAATCTCCCCAACACTCAACTCTCCTCACTGATTTGGCTGTGGTGGAAGAAAGGATTGAGTGGAAAGCAACTTGGGAAGGCTAGAGATCAAGTTTCATATGGTGGGAGTGGAGCTACTTGATCTCAACACAAGGGTAGGTAGTTTTCTTCTCGTAAATGTAAGGTAGGAGTGGTAGTTCTTTACGATGGCTCTCTCCACGAATGAAGAGGGGGTGGAGGGTATTTATAGCCTCCACACAAAATCCAACCGTTACACACATTTGACCAATCTCGGTCGGACCGAAGTTGACAACTCGGTGAGACCGAAAGTTCAAATCATGTGAGCGTTGGGATTTTCGATGGGACCGAAAATACAATCTTGGTGAGTCCGATTCGTAAAGACTAGGGTTTGCCAATCTCGGTGGGACCGACTTCATCATCTCGGTGACACCGATTTGATGATGAATGTTCTGAAGCTTGGCAACACTAGTTTCGTGAGACCGAGTTCGAATCGGAAAATCCGAAATTTCTAGGGTTTGGCTCGTGGCTGAGGTGGTTCATCTCGGTGTGGCTGAGTTTAGGAAATCGGTGGGACCGAGATTACTTATGAGTGTATATTGGAAGTGAGAGTTGCTGATAGTTTAGGAGATGTATCACTAAGCACTTTGAGCAACCAGATCATTAACATAACCTCATCCCCTTTTAATAGTATTGGCTTTCCTATAGACTCAATGTGATCTTAGATCACTAAACCAAAAATGGAGTCTCGAGCTTTTTCCAATGCTTGCCTTAGCATTTTGAGGGGGTCCACTTCTTTAGTCATTGCCATACCCATATCACTGAACTTTCTGAAATGATTCTCAAGAAACTATTAGTTCAATGATATATATGTTGTTATTAATTACCAAAACCACCCGGGATTAGTTGCACTTTCAATCTCCCCTTTTGGTAATTGATGACAACATATAGATCAAAGCTTCGACAAAGGATATAATCAATGAATAATATCGTCGCTTTGAGAAGTATGTGATAAGCAAGAGCTCCCCCTAAATTTGTGCATTATTTAAGATTTGCGTTTGAATGCAAATGCACAATCGATTAGGATCATGGGTCACTCTTCCATGTCACATACATCTTGGTGGAGCGCACAAAATGATAAGAATGAATAGCATGCACCCAATCACCAAGACATGAGTAAATGATCATACAAGATATGAATAGCATATGATAAGCATTAAGCACACATTAAGGCATAGTACGACCAAGCACTCATCAAAGTAGAGCAAACGTAGTATCAAACACACGGAATGTCTCGAAAATCTCAAAAGTATCTCAAAAAAGACCGCAAATGATGGAGTTGAGATGGCTGCATCTGCAAAGGCTTCAGCTGATGTCTGTGCTGCTGGAGGAGTGGTCACTGGAGCTGAAGCTGGAACTGAAGGAGCTGTGGGAGGTGCTGAGGCTGTAGTCCTGGTGTCTGTGACTGGAATAGCAGCTGATCGGGGTCTTGTGGGAACCGGAGCAGGCTGTTCATAATCATCCTGGACTAGGTCATCCTGCATCTCCTGCATGAGCTCTGCCTTCTCCCTCTTTGCTTCCTCACAACTTCATTGTCCTCATGCTCATGCTGCAGTGGCAAGTGTGGTCTATCCAATAAGTATGTGCCCGTGCCAAACTTGGCATTGATAAGCATCTGAATGTGCGGGGCAAATCCACACGACCTCTTCTGGTCTGCTGCAGTCCTCTTGATAGTCTCAACTATCAAATCCATCACCTTGAAAGGTGCCTTCTCATCAAGTATATGCAGCATGTTGATAGAATATCCTCTGATCATGCAATGATCTCCAGACTTGGGCATCAAGGTATGCCTCAGAATGGTGTTTGTGGTAGGTAGACCTGCCTGGAGATGATACACTGAGCCGAGCTTCTAGATCTCCACATCCTTAGCTGGAACCTCTTTGTACATGTTCTTCATAGACTCATGGTTCTTCTTGGGAATACCATAGACATCAACATCATCTTCTCTTGGCACTTGAGCATTCAGCAGTTCTGCCCATTCTTCAACAGTTGAAGAGAATCTTTGGCCTTCAGTCATCCATGTGATCTTTCCATCTGGATAGAAATGAGCTGTGGCATAGAATTGCATTATCATCTCATCATTCCAATCTGTCAACTTTTGACCAACAAAATCTGCAACACCACATGCAGTAAAGCTCTCATGCACATGTGGAATGAAGTCTCTGTGCTCTTCACTGTCAATGTATGCCCAGTCAACATAGCGAGTGTCTGCAACTATGGGCTTCTTATCCATCAGCACAGTCTCATAGAAGTCCTGCTGCTCTCTGGTGTGGAACCTTGGATCAACAGCAGTTCTTCTCCTCACAGCATATGGATCAGCTTGTCTCCATAGCCTGAGTCCTCTATCCTTTCTTTCCTTCATGTTCTCAGCTTGAGGATGAGCATCATTGTGAAGTGGCAATTTCTGACGAAGTTTCAGCAATACAGGTGCCTCATCATCTGACTCAGCTGGTGGCACATTATCTTTCTTCTTCTCTGAAGCTGGAATGTTCCTGACAGTCTTCTTGGGCTTGGCAGCAGGCTTGGCTTGAGCTGCCTTGGCTGGAGCAGATGGCTTGGACTTAGAAGGGGCTCCAGCCCTGATGGCATCACCCATGAGCTTAGGCTTTTGAGGAGGCTGGGGTGCTTCCTCATCATCATCATCATCTGCTGCTTCATCATGCACAAGCCTCTTCCTCTTGGAAGTTTTCTTCACCTTGCTTGTAGTTTCCTCTTCCATACTCAGCTTCTTAGCAACAGTGGACTTCTTCACTTTACTGGTGCCTTTCTTGGTTTGTTGCCCTTGATGCTCTTTGGCAACAACTTTTCTCTTTGGCTTGGAGGAGATCTCTTCCTCAAGAATGAAATCGAATCTTCTTCATCGAGTTCCTCTTCTTTACGTACAGTGTGGCTGCAGGAGGCAAACCACTTGGTGTACTCCTCTCACCATCATCTAAAAAGCTCTTGGCCTCGGGACTAGTGCCCGCCTCGGAATTTCAGCAATTGGTGATTTAGACCTGTTACGGCTGTCACCGGCATCGACATGGTGACAACTTTGTGAATAGATTAGGTGTAGGCGAGTAGAAGAGTTATCACAAACTGCGAAGATTTTGCAAAAAAATGAGTTCAAATTTCAGTTTTAGGTTTTCACGAGAATGCATTTCGGTCGGACCGAGTCTAAAATTCGGTGAATCCGAAGTGTTCAAACGAAGCATTCACACGACTTTCGGTGGGACGAAGTGGGTTTCGATCTTCCGAGAACACTAGGGTTTCACTAAATCCTCATTTCGGTCATACCGATTTGCACAACTTCGGTTGAACCGAAGGTGCGATCAATGGCCAGAGGCCAAATCGGTCATACCGAGAATGTAGAATCGGTCTCACCGAGATGTGTTCGGCGGAAACCTAACCCTAAAACTTTTACTCGAATTTCGTTCAAAGGAACTAATCTGGTGTATAGGAAGATCTCAAACATGGCAAGATGCTAGGCAAACCAATCGTGCATTGAATCGGAGATGGGAGCACGAGTGGGATCGAAACTCACCCTAACTTGGTGGAGTTCCTCTACGGCGGCAACGGCGCGGAGAGAATGTCCGTTGACGGCGACGGAGACCTGCGGCGAGGGCGCACAAGCGACGACGGAGACGATCCGGAGACCACGGCGACGGCAGCAAGGGGTGTGGGGGTGAGGCGTTTTGAAGTAGAAATCAATGCGCGCGACCCACGGAGTATATTTATACCCCTTAGCTGTCGGTGGGACCGAGTTGTAAAACTCGGTGGCACTGAGATGGATAACTGCATGGCAGTTACACATTTCGGTCACGCCGAAATTTGCAACTCGGTTTCACCGAGGTGAAAACCTAGATCAATCCAAGTGCTTTCGGTCTGACCGAGTTTGAGTGGGTTGGTCTGACCGAAATTACTTAGAAGGTTTTGGAATTTTAGCCTTTGACGGATCGGTGGCTCCGAGTGCTCCTCACTCGGTGTGTCCGAAAATGACTTGTTCAAAGTTTGTGATATAAGCATGAATAGAGTTTGAGACAAGAAAGCATAGATAGCTAGGGGAGGAACTTAGGCATTCTTGTCCATCCATTTGGAAAAAAAAATCCAAAAGACCAAAGCAACAAATGGATGTCCTCGAATGGATAAAATTATGCATCCAACATGCTCACACAATAAGATAGCAAATGAAATATGTGTCAAACATGCACAATCAAAACTCTAGCTACTATCACACAATTGTCGATGACTACGTCATCTTTATATGAGTATATTGACTTAGGAGTCAAATGAGAACATTTGATCATAGGTCATACTCATCGTTTAAGAACAAGTGGGGTTACCACTTTTACATAAAGCATTGATGTGTTCACATCATTTGAAGATGCTTTAGCTCAATTCTTTAGAGCAAAGCTCCCCCTAGATGTGAGAACCCCTTTTAAAGGGTCAAACTAACCTTGGGTTGTCGTAGAAGACTTCATGTAGATGTTGAAGATGTGGATGCTCAATGTTGATGAAGATCATCAAGAGTTGGGAGCAATCCTTTGGATTCGGGCACTTTCAATACCTACATGGGTTAGTCCCACAAGGAACAAACAAGGATATCCATGGACATAGATTGAAGTTCACAATAGATGATGTCCATGAAAGCAATGGTTACCTTGTCCCTTGACTTACCAACAAGAGGGTTTGTGACTCCATGAACTAGTGCAAGATGTGGAAGTTGATTGCACAAGTTCTTGCCAAAATGAATGTGAGTGAAGTATGTTGGCGGAGTCACCCTCAAGAACTCTCTAGTTCTTCTTCTTCGGGATCCACATCATCTTGATGGGAATCCTTGGGGTTGTAGTTGAGCTTGACGAAGTAGAACTTGACGTTTCCTTGGGAACCCACTTGACCATGGCTTTAGGTGCTTCAATAAATGCATCAATATCCTCTTGAAGCTTGTCCTTGCCTTTTAGCTTGTGGTCTTGTGGTGGAAGATCATCTTGAGCTTGTTCCACATTGGAAGAAGTAGGATCATACTTCTCCTTTTGAGAAACAAACTTTGGAGTGGGATATTGACCTTCTTCCCATTCAACACCCTCGGTGTTGAACTTTCGCTCAAAACCAATTCCTTGATTCTTCCGGTGCCTTCCTTGCTTGCGAACAATTTCCTCAAAGTTCTTGCTTCCGGCAAGGCTCTTGTAGACACCTTTCTCTATAATCCCTTTCCATAAACTATTTTCTTGCTCAAGTGTAACTTGGCTTGAAACATTGTTAGTGGAATCAAGAGAACTACAAGAAGTAACAACATTAGATTTAGCATGGTTATTGTTACTACTAGATGAAGAATTTTTCTTATGCTTGTCATGCTTAGTTTTAATAGGTGGCAAGAAATTAGACAAGAGAAGTCGTTTGGCAAGATATGAAGAACTCTTCTTTCGAAGATCGTCATTGATAGCTTTTAGAAACTCATGTTCTTGCTAGATTGAGCTTCTCGAAGCGTAGCTTCTCATGAGATCTTAGGAGCTCTCTATGATCTTCTTGAGTAGTTTCATGAGCTAACTTAAGAGTGTTTAGTTCTTTAGTTAGACGCTCAATCTCCTTCATAGCATTGTCATTCGACTCTTCTCAACTATAAAGACTACTAGAATGTTCATCATTACTAGGCTCACTAGATTTATCATGTAAAAGCTCATCTTCACCAAGCAAGTCATCCTCATCACTATCAAAGTCAATAAATTCAGGGTGTGATACCTTGGGGCCTTTAGCCATGAAGCATCTTCCAATTCCCTCATTTGGTGAATCAAATAAGTCATAGGAGTTGGAGTTGGAGGATACGAGAGCAAGACCGGCAACACCTTCATCTTGACTGTAGTCGGAGTTGGAGTGATAGCTTCTTCGGAGTGATTGCCGAGTCGGAGCGGAGACCCATTCACCTACATGAGCTTGATGTTTTCTTCTTGTGTAGCTCCTTGATGACTTGTCTTTCCTCTCCGAATCCTTGCTTCTCCGAGAGGGTCTTCGTTCATAACAATCATCTCTACTCCTTCTCTCTTTCCGAGGTGACTCTTCTCTTGAGCTTCTTCTTCTTGGAGATTCTTCTCTTCTCTTGTGGGGAGCCGAACACTCACTTGAGTAGTGTCCGGGTCTTCCACAATTGTAGCAGTTTCGATCACGACTAGAAGATCTCTTTTCATCATATGATCTAGTCTTTGAGCTTCTTTCCTTGCTTCTACTCTTGTAGAATTTGTTGAAGTTCTTCACCATTAGGCTTATCTCTTCATTAGAAACTAGCTTGTCACTTGAGGTTGTGGGAGCATCACTTGTAGCTTTGTAAGCACCACTTGACTTGTTGTGAAGCTCTTCCTTATCTTTAAGTGTCATCTCATGAGCAACAATTCTTCCAATGACTTCGGTTGGCTTGAGATTCTTGTAGTTTGGCATCATTTGGATCAAAGTGCACACGGTGTCATACTTTCCATCCAAAGCTCTGAGAATCTTCTTGATGATGAATCGGTCGGTCATTTCTTCGCTTCCTAAGCCGGCAATCTCATTTGTGATGAGAGCAAGCCTAGAGTACATTTCAGCGACTCCTTCACCTTCCTTCATCTTGAACTTGTCAAGTTGACCTTGAAGAACATCTAGCTTTGTCTCCTTCACGGATTCGGTACCTTCGTGCATTTCGACCAAAGTATTCCAAATCTCTTTTGCATTCTCAAGACGGCTGATTTTGTTGAACTCCTCGGGACACAAAGCATTGAAGAGAATGTCACAAGCTTGAGCATTGTTTTGCAACATCCGCAATTCATCCGCTGTAGCTTCACGATCCGGAACTTTTACTTCCTCGAAGAATTCACCTTGCAAGCCAGCACAAATAATGCCCCATGCGGCGGGGTTATGTCCAAGAATATGCATTTTCATTTTATGCTTCCAACTAGCAAAATTTGAACCATCAAAGTAAGGACCTCTACGAAAATTACCCTCACTAGACGCCATACTCTCCTAGGTTGTGAAACCAAGCTTATGGAGTCAATGCAATGGAAACCAATACAATGGAGACCAAAGCTCGATACCACTTGTAGGATCGAAAGTGCATCTAGAGGGGGTGATTAGACTACTTGACAATATAAAAATTCAGCCTTTTGATAAAGACAAGTTTTTGGCAAGTTCACAATGGATATCAAGTCAAGTATCACCCTACACATGCAATTCTAGAGTATAGGCCGCGGAAAGTAAATTGCACATGTAGTAAAGAGAGGTGGAGAAGAGCAAACGCAATTTGGAGACACGGAGAGTTTTTCTCGTGGTTCCGATAGGTGGTGCTATCTGAAGGAAATATGCCCTAGAGGCAATAATAAAGTTATTATTTATTTCCTTATTTCATGATAAATGTTTATCATTCATGCTAGAATTGTATTAACCGGAAACATGATACATGTGTGAATGCATAGACAAACAACATGTCACTAGTATGCCTCTACTAGACTAGCTTGTTAATCAAAGATGGTTATGTTTCCTGACCATGAACAAAGAATTGTTATTTGATTAACAAGGTCACATCATTAGTAGAATGATCTGATTGACATGACCCATTCCATTAGCTTAGCACACGATCGTTTAGTATGTTGCTACTGCTTTTATCCATGACTTATACATGTTCCTGTAACTATGAGATTATGCAACTCCCGTTTGCCGGAGGAACACTTTGGGTGCTACCAAACGTCACAACGTGCTCGGGTGATTATAAAGGAGTACTACAGGTGTCTCCAAAGGCGAGATGTTGGGTTGGCGTATTTCGAGATTAGGTTTTGTCACTTGATTGTCGGAGAGGTATCTCTTGGGCCCTCTCGGTAATGTACATCACTTGAAGCCTTGCAAGCACTACAACTAATGAGTTAGTTGTGAGATGATGTATTACGGAACGAGTAAAGAGACTTGCCGGTAACGAGATTGAACTAGGTATTGGATACCGACGATCGAATCTCGGGCAAGTAACATACCGATGACAAAGGGAACAACGTATGTTGTTATGCGGTCTGACCGATAAAGATCTTCGTAGAATATGTAGGAACCAATATGGGCATCCAGGTCCCGCTGTTGGTTATTGACCGTGAATAGTTCTAGGTCATGTCTACATTGTTCTCGAACCGTAGGGTCCGCTGCGCTTAAGGTTTCGATGGCGGTTATTATGAGTTTATGTATTTTGATGTACCGAAGAAGTTGAGTCCCGGATGTGATCACGGACATGACGAGGAGTCTCGAAATGGTCGAGACATAAAGATTGATATAATGGAAGCCTATGTTTGGAGTTGGAATGGTTCGGTGCGCGGAATTCTATCGAAGTACCGGAGGTTACGGAACCCCGGGGAGGTAAATGGGCCTCGATGGGCCTTAGTGGAAAGGAGAAGGGGCAGCCCAAGGAGGGCGCGCGCCTCCCCCCTTCCCTAGTCCTACTAGGACTAGGAGAAGGGGCCGGCCCCCCTCTCTCTCTTTCCCCCCTCCGGGAATCCTAGTCCAACTAGGATTGGGGGGGGGGGGAATCCTACTCCCAGAGGGAGTAGGACTCCCTGGCGCGCCTCCTCTTGGCCGCCGGCCCCCTCCCCCCTGGCTCCTTTATATACGGGGGCAGGGGGGCACCTTGGAACACACAAGTTAGATCTACGGATCGTTCCTTAGCCGTGTGCGGTGCCCCCCTCCACCATATTCCACCTCGGTCATACTGTCAAGCTTAAGCGAAGCCTGCGCCGTGAAACATCAAGATCGTCCCACGCCGTCGTCTTGTGGAACTCTCCCTCGACACTCGGCTGGATCGAGTACTGAGGGCGTCATCGAGCTGTCGTGTGTCAAGAACTGGGCGCCGAGTAACGGCGCCGGATCGGTCGGATCGCGAGGAGAACGTCTGACTACTTCCTCTACGTTGTGATCGCTTCGCCGGGTCTACAAGGGTATGTAGACAACACTCTCCCTCTCGTTGCTATACATCACCATGATCTTGCGTGTGCGTAGGAAAATTTTTGAAATTACTCGTTCCCCAACAAAGGGCATCGAGCCAGGTTTTTCTATGGTTTGATGTTTTGCACGAGTAGAACACAAGTGAGTTGTGGGCGATACAAGTCATACTACCTACCAGCATGTCATACTTTGGTTCAGCGGTATTGTGAGATGAAGCGGCCCGGACCGACATTACGCGTACGCTTACGCGAGACTGGTTTCACCGCTACGAGCACTCGTTGCTTAAAGGTGACTGGTGGGTGCTGTCTCTCTCACTTTAGTTGAACTGAAAGTGTGGCTCGCCCGGTCCTTGAGAAGGTTAAAACGGAGTCTATTTGACGAAGTATCGTTGTGGTTTTGATGCGTAGGTGAGACTGGTTCTTGCTTAAGCCCGTAGCAGCCACGTAAAACTTGCAACAACAAAGTAGAGGACGTCTAACTTGTTTTTGCAGGGCATGTTGTGATGTGATATGGTCAAGACGTGATGCTATATTTTATTGTATGAAATGATCATGTTTTGTAACCGAAGTTATCGGCAATCGGCGAGAGCCATATGGTTGTCGCTTTATTGTATGCAATGCAATCGCCCTGTAATGCTTTACTTTATCACTAAGCGGTAGAGATAGTCGTAGAAGCATAAAATTGGCGAGACGACAACGATGCTACGATGGAGATCAAGGTGTCGCGCCGGTGACGATGGTGATCATGGTGGTGCTGCAAGATGGAGATCATGAAGCACAAGATGATGATGACCATATCATATCACTTATATTGATTTGCATGTGATGTTTATCCTTTTATGCATCTTATCTTGCTTTGATTGACGGTAGCATTATAAGATGATCTCTCACTAAATTATCAAGAAGTGTTCTCCCGAGTATGCACCGTTGCCAAAGTTAAATCGTGCCCGGACACCACGTGATGATCGGGTGTGATAAGCTCTCGTCCATCTACAACGGGTGCAAGCCAGTTTTGCACACGCAGAATACTCAGGTTATACTTGACGAGCCTAGCATATGCGAGATATGGCCTCGGAACACGGAGACCGAAAGGTCGGCGTGAATCATATAGTAGATATGATCAACATAAGATGTTCACCATTGAAAACTACTCCATCTCACGTGATGATCGGTTATGGTTTAGTTGATTTGGATCACGTGATCACTTAGATGACTAGAGAGATGTCTGTCTAAGTGGGAGTTCTTAAGTAATATGATTAATTGAACTTAAATTTATCATGAACTTAGTCCCGTAGTATTTTGCAAATTATGTTGTAAGATCAATAGCTTGCGTTGTTGCTCTCATATGTTTGTTTTGATATGTTCCTAGAAAAACGTGTTGAAAAATGTTAGTAGCAATATTGCGGATTTGATCCGTGATATGAGGTTTATCCTCATTCTTTGCGCAGAAGAATTATGTCCTTGATGCACGCTAGGTGACAAACCTATTGCGAGGAGCGGATGCGAGCGTTATGAGCGTTTGGCTAGCTCAATATGATGACTACTTGATAGTTTTGTGCACCATGCTTTATGGCTTAGAATCGGGACTTCAAAGATGTTTTGAACATCATGGACCATATGAGATGTTCGAGGAATTGAAGTTAATATTTCAAGCAAATACCGAGTTGAGAGATATGAAGTCTCCAACAAGATCTATAGCTAAAAGATGAAGGAGAATCGCTCAACTAGTGAGCATGTGCTCAGATTATGCAGGTACTACAATCGCTTGAATCAAGTGGGAGTTAATCTTCCAGATAAGATAGTGATTGACGAGTTCTCTAGTCACCATCACCAAGTTAGTAGAACTTCGTGATGAACTATAGTATGCAAGGGATGATGAAAACGATTCCCGAGCTCTTCGTGATGTTGAAATCAACGAAGGTAGAAATCAAGAAAGAACATCAAGTGTTGATGGTTAACAAGACCACTAGTTTCAAGAAAAGGGCAAAGGGATAGAAGGGAACCTCAAGAAGAGCGGCAAGCAAGTTGTGCTCAAGTGAAGAAGCCCAAGTCTAGACCTAAGCACGAGACTAAGTGCTTCTACTGCAAAGGGACTGGTCCTTTGAAGCGAGAACTACCCCAAGTATTTGGCGGATAAGAAGGATGGCAAAGTAAACAAAAGTATATTTGATATACATGTTATTGATGTGTACTTTACTAGTGTTTATAGCAACCCCTCGGTATTTGGTACTGGTTCGGTTGCTAAGAGTAGTAACTCGAAGCGGAGTTGCGAGAATAAGCGAAACTAGTTAAGGGTGAAGTGACGATGTGTGTTGAAAGTAGTTTCAAGATTGATATGATCATCATCGCACACTCCCTATACTTTCGGGATTAGTGTTGAACCTAAATAAATGTTATTTGGTGTTTGCGTTGAGCATGAATATGATTTGATCATGTTTATTGCAATACGGTTATTCATTTAAGTAAGAGAATAAACTGTTGTTACATTTACATGAATAAAACCTTATATGGTTACACACCCAATGAAAATAGTTCATTGGATCTCGATCGTAGTGATACACATATTAATAATGTTGAAACCAAAAGATGCAAAGTTAATAATGATAGTGCAACTTATTTGTGGCACTGCCGTTTAGGTCATATTGGTGTAAAGCGCATGAAGAAACTCCATCTTGATGGGATTTTGGAATCACTTGATTATGAATCACTTGATGCTTACGAACCGTGCCTTTTGGGCAAGATGACTAAAACTCCGTTCTCGGAACAATGGAACAAGCTCTTGACTTATTGGAAATAATACATACCGATGTATGCGATCCAATGAGTGTTGATGCTCGTGGCAAGTATCGTTATTTTCGACCTTCACAGATGATTTGAGCAGATATGGGTATATCTACTTGATGAAACATAAGTCGAAATAGTTGAAATGTTCAAAGAACTTCAGAGTGAAGTGGAAAATCATCGTAACAAGAAAATAAAGTTTCGTGATCGATCGTGGAGATGAATATTTGAGTTCTGAGTTTGGTCTTCAATCAAAACAATGTGGAATAGTTTCACAGCTCACGCCACCTGGAACACCACAATGTTATGGTGTGTCCAAACATCGTAACCGCACTTTATTGGATATAGTGCAATCTATGATGTTTCTTACCGATTTACCAATATCGTTTTGGGATCATGCATTAGAGACAGCTGCATTCACGTTAAATAGGGCACCATCTAAATCCGTTGAGACGACACTATATGAACTGTGGTTTAGCAAGAAACCAAAGTTGTCGTTTCTTAAAGTTTGGGGCTGCGATGCTTATGTGAAAAAGTTTCATCCTAACAAGCTCAAACCCAAATCGGAGAAGTGCGTCTTCATAGAATACCCAAAGGAAATTGTTGGGTACACCTTCTATCACAGATCCGAAGGCAAAACAGTCGTTGCTAATAAATGGATCCTTTCTAGAGAAGGAGTTTCTCTCGAAAGAAGTGAGTGGGAGGAAAGTAGAACTTGATGAGGTAATTGTACCTTCTCCTTATTGGAAAGTAGTTCATCACGAAATCTGTTCTGTGACTACTACACCAATTAGTGAGGAAGCTAATGATGATGATCATGTAACTTCAGATCAAGTTACTACCGAATCTCGTAGGTAAACCAGAGTGAGATCCGCACAGTGGTGCGGTAATCCTGTTCGGAAGTCATGTAACTAGACCATGATGAACCTCGAAACTATGAGGAAGTGATGATGAGCCCAGATTCATGAAATGGCTTGAGGCCATGAAATCGAGATGAGATCCATGTATGAGAACAAAGTGTGGACTTTGGTGGCGTTGCCCAATGATCGGCAAGCCATAGAAAATAAATGGATCTTCAAGAGGAAGACGGCGCCGATAGTAGTGTTACTATCTACAAAGCTCGACTTGTTGCAAAAAGGTTTTTACAAGTTCAAGGTGTTGACTACAATGAGACTTTCTCAACTGTAGCGATGCTTAAGTCTGTCCGAATCATGTTAGCAATTGCCACAATTTATGAAATTTGGCAAATGGATGTAAAAACTGCATTCCTGAATGGGTTTTAGGAGGAAGAGTTGTATATGATGCAACCAGCAGGTTTTATTGATCCAAAGGGAGCTAACAAAGTGTGCAAGCTCCAGCGATCCATCTATGGACTGGTGCAAGCATCTCGGAGATGGAATATACGCTTTGATGAGTTGATCAAAGCATATAGTTTTATCTGAGACTTATGGTGAAGCTGTATTTACTAAAAAGTGAGTGGGAGCACTACAACATTTACGATAAGTATATGTGAATGACATATTGTAGATCGGAAATAATGTAGAATTATTCGCAAAGCATAAAGAAGTGTTTGAAAGGAGTTTTTCAAAGAAAGACCTTGGTAAAGCTACTTACATATTGAGCATCAAGATCTATAGAGATAGATCAAGATGCTTGATAAGTTTTTCAATGAGTACATACCTTGACAAGATTTTGAAGTAGTTCAAAATGAAACAGTCAAAGAAAGAGTTCTTGCACGTGTTACAAGGTGTGAAATTGAGTAAGACTCAAAACCCGACCACAGCAGAAGATAGAAAGAGAATGAAAGTCATTCACTATGCCTTGGCCATAGTTTCTATAAAGTATGCCATCTTGTGTACCGATCTATTGTATACCCTGCACCGAGTTTATGAGGAGTACAATAGTGATCTAGGAGTAGATCATTTGGACAGCGGTCAAAATTATCCTTAGTGGAATAAGGATATGTTTCTCGATTATGGAAGTGAAAAAGGTTAGGTAAATAAAGGGTTACGTCGATGCAAGTTTTGACAACGATCGGATGACTCTAAGTCTCGATCTAGATACATATTGAAAGTGGGAGCAATTAGCTAGAGTAGCCGATGCGAGCATTGTAGACATAGAAAAATTGCAAAATACATAACGGATCTGAATGTGAAAGACCCGTTGACTAAGACTCTCTCACAAGCAAAACATGATCACACCTTAGTACTCTTTGGGTGTTAATCACATAGCGATGTGAACTAGATTCTGAATCTAGTAAACCCTTTGGGTGTTGGTCACATGGCGATGTGAACTATGGGTGTTAATCACATGATGATGTGAACTATCGATGTTAATCACACGGTGATGTGATCTAGATTATTGACTCTAGTGCAAGTGGGAGACTGAAGGAAATATGCCTAGAGGCAATAATAAAGTTATTATTTATTTCCTTATTTCATGATAAATGTTTATCATTCATGCTAGAATTGTATTAACGGAAACATGATACATGTGTGAATGCATAGACAAACAACATGTCACTAGTATGCCTCTACTAGACTAGCTTGTTAATCAAAGATGGTTATGTTTCCGACCATGAACAAAGAATTGTTATTTGATTAACAAGGTCACATCATTAGTAGAATGATCGATTGACATGACCCATTCCATTAGCTTAGCACCACGATCGTTTAGTATGTTGCTCTGCTTTTATCCATGACTTATACATGTTCTGTAACTATGAGATTATGCAACTCCGTTTGCGGAGGAACACTTTGGGTGCTACCAAGCGTCTACAACGTGCGGGTGATTATAAAGGAGTACTACAGGTGTCTCCAAAGGCGGATGTTGGGTTGGCGTATTTGAGATTAGGTTTTGTCACTCCGATTGTCGGAGAGGTATCTCTTAGGCCCTCTCGGTAATGTACATCACTTTGAAGCCTTGCAAGCACTACAACTAATGAGTTAGTTGTGAGATGATGTATTACTGAACGAGTAAAGAGACTTGCCGTAACGAGATTGAACTAGGTATTGGATACCGACGATCGAATCTCGGGCAAGTAACATACCGATGACAAAGGAACAACGTATGTTGTTATGCGGTCGACCGATAAAGATCTTCGTAGAATATGTAGGAACCAATATGGGCATCCAGGTCCGCTGTTGGTTATTGACCGTGAATAGTTCTAGGTCATGTCTACATTGTTCTCGAACCGTAGGGTCCGCACGCTTAAGGTTTCGATGGCGGTTATTATGAGTTTATGTATTTTGATGTACCGAAGAAGTTGAGTCCGGATGTGATCACGGACATGACGAGGAGTCTCGAAATGGTCGAGACATAAAGATTGATATATTGGAAGCCTATGTTTGGAGTTGAATGGTTCGGCGGCGAATTCTCGAGTCTTAGGAGGTTACGGAACCCCGGGAGGTAAATGGGCCTCGATGGGCCTTAGTGGAAAGGAGAAGGGCAGCCCAAGGAGGCGCGCCTCCCCCCTCCCTAGTCCTACTAGGACTAGGAGAAGGGCGCCCCCTCTCTCTCTTTCCCCCTCAGGAATCCTAGTCCAACTAGGATTGGGGGGATCCTACTCCCGAGAGGAGTAGGACTCCTGGCGCGCCTCCTCTGGCCGCCCCCCCTCCCCCTGGCTCCTTTATATCTGAGGCAGGGGGCACCTTGGACACACAAGTTAGATCTACGGATCGTTCCTTAGCGTGTCTGGTGCCCCCTCCACCATATTCCACCTCGGTCATACTGTCATGAAGCTTAAGCGAAGCCTGCGCCGTGAAACATCAAGATCGTCCTGCCACGCCGTCGTCTTGTGGAACTCTCCCTCGACACTCGGCTGGATCGGAGTGAGGGCGTCATCGAGCTGTCGTGTGTCAAGAACTTCAGGCGCCGAATAACGGCGCGGGATCGGTCGGATCGCGAGGAGAGCGTCGACTACTTCCTCTACGTTGTGATCGCTTCCGCCGGGTCTACAAGGGTATGTAGACAACACTCTCCCCTCGTTGCTATACATCACCATGATCTTGCGTGTGCGTAGGAAATTTTTGAAATTACTCGTTCCCCAACACTATCGTCAATCCACGTTGATGGAGACTTCAACCCACGGAGGGTAACGGCTGCGAGAGTCCACGGAGGGCTCCACCCACGAAGGGTCCACGAAGAAGCAACCTTGTCTATGCCATCATGGCATACGCCCATGGAGGACTAGCCTTACTCGGGGTAGATCTTCACGAGTAAGCGATCTCCTTGCCCTTACAAACTTCTTGGTTCAACTCCACATCTCGTGGAGGCTCCCAAGCGACACCTAACCAATCTAGGAGGCACCACCCTCCAAAAGGTAATAGATGGTGTTGATGATGATGAACTCCTTGCTCTTGTGCTTCAAATGATAATCTCCCCAACACTCAACTCTCCTCACTGATTTGGCTGTGGTGGAAGAAAGGATTGAGTGGAAAGCAACTTGGGAAGGCTAGAGATCAAGTTTCATATGGTGGGAGTGGAGCTACTTGATCTCAACACAAGGGTAGGTAGTTTTCTTCTCGAAATGTAAGGTAGGAGTGGTAGTTCTTTCTGATGGCTCTCTCTACGAATGAAGAGGGGTGGAGGGGTATTTATAGCCTCCACACAAAATCCAACCGTTACACACATTTGACCAATCTCGGTCAGACCGAAGTTGACAACCCGGTGAGACCGAAAGTTCAAATCATGTGAGCGTTGGGATTTTCGGTGGGACGAAAATAATCTCGGTGAGTCGATTCGTGTAAAGACTAGGGTTTGCCAATCTCGGTGGGACCGACTTCATCATCTCGGTGACACCGATTTGATGACGAAAGATTCTGAAGCTTGGCAACACTAGTTTCGGTGAGACCGAGTTCGAATCGGAAAATCCGAAATTTCTATGGTTTGGCTCTGTGGTGAGGTGGTTCATCTCGGTGTGGTGAGTTTAGGAAATCGGTGGGACCGAGATTACTTATGAGTGTATATTGGAAGTGAGAGTTGCTGATAGTTTAGGAGATGTATCACTAAGCACTTTGAGCAACCAGATCATTAACATAACCTCATCCCCTTTTAATAGTATTGGCTTTCCTATAGACTCAATGTGATCTTAGATCACTAAACCAAAAATGG
The DNA here is from genome assembly GCA_021437245.1 of Aegilops speltoides. Taxonomy (NCBI): domain Eukaryota; kingdom Viridiplantae; phylum Streptophyta; class Magnoliopsida; order Poales; family Poaceae; genus Aegilops; species Aegilops speltoides. The sequence continues at coordinate 281,206,019 of CM038142.1, read as the reverse complement.
AGTCTTGAGCTTTTGCTAATGCTTGCCTTAGCATTTTGAGGGGGTCCACTTCTTCAGTCATTGCCATACCCATATCACTGAACTTTCTGAAATGATTCTCAAGAAACTATTAGTTCAATGATATATATGTTGTTATTAATTACCAAAACCACCCGGGGATTAGTTGCACTTTCAGGTCGGCTCCATGCTATGTGGCCGTCTCGAAGTTTTTTTTAAAATTAAAATAGTCTTCTGGCCCTACCTGTCACCCTGGTGATTGTAGTTCGCACGCTCATCTGGTCAAGACAGGAATATATATTTTAATTTGTTTTTTTTCGAAAAGGGGGGGCCTCCCGGCCTCTGCACCAGAACGATGCATACGGCCACATATATTTTAATTTGTGGTGGGTAAATGTTAGAGGTCGCAGCAAATATATTGGACACTACGGGTCTTTCAGCCAAGTTTAGAGGCAAGCATGTGGGGCCAGTGCTATGATGTGTCACGTCAACTCGTAGAACGAGGAGAAGCTTGATTTTACTACACGCCTTCTCGCTCGCCCATGCGCGCGGTTGCTCGCAAATGAGGACAGGCTTTTGCTTAGTAGTAGTACTTCCACAAGAATCTATCCGTCCCGCTCGCGGTGGACGGACATGCAGCAGTGGATTCGACACTGTGGAAGCTGTAGTAGTAACATCATTGTTCGTCTTCTCGAAGAGGCAAAGAGCCAAGCGCAAACCGAACGTTGCAGTTGTGAACATTGGAGCACGCATATAGCCAGGCTCTTGCATGAGACAAAATTGCTATGTGAGCCCACTATTGTACTAGTACGTACAACTACTTGCTAGTATAGCCACATAAACGAGAAAAGGAGTATTTGCCCTTCTAGAGATTTCAACAAGTGACTAGACTACACGAGACGGATTACATATGGAGCAAAATGAGTGAATCCACACGTAAATAAATACGTACTAGTTCTATCATTTTCCTCTTGAGGTGCACAATATTGAGTATCTTGACTAGTCTCTTTTGACACGCATTTACGTTTTTTGACCAAGATGATGATGCAAGCGCTCATATACACGCGCATACACTCACCCCTATGAGCGCACACATGCGGCACTATCATCTTGAAATTCTGAAGTCACCATAGGCACCTCGTCGTTGGCGGGTCCATAGGTGCTTGAATGCCAAGGAGGAAGAGGGTAGCGGTTCCCGGGCGTTGAGCGGTCAATGATGCATCCTCAATTACATGCGAGAGGAATTAATTGGGCTGGTCACAATTATGTTGAACGGTCAATGATGCATCCTCAAGTACATAGATGTTCCTACCCACTATGGAGGTAGTAACATAGTCTAGAGAAGTGTGTAAGTTACTAGCTTATGTTCTTGCCCATTGTGACCAGCCTTGGAGAAGCAGACTAGAGCCAGCACGATGTGAATGCAACAGAGTTTGGACTCTCATATAATAAAGGCGCCCCACCACTCCAATCCATCTACTCCCAAGTCTCTGCGCAACACTGCTCACTCCAATCCAAGACCAAGTGACCAGAAGCCACAAGTACCTATGGAGGCGATGGACGCGAGCGGCAGTCAGCTGTGCCAAATCATCCAAGGCGCCGGCCTGCAGCCCCGCACCGTGCAACATTTCCATACGGTGCTAGCGACCGCAGGCATCGTAGCCCTCGCCGATGCCGGCTTCGCCTCTCGCATGGACGACATGATGGTCAACTCCATCCGTAAGTTCACCGCTGTCAAGAAGCGCACGGACGACCGTGCCGTACTGCTCTAGCCCGCGCGCCCAGGCTCCCATTGCCTGCCACCCTCATCGGCCTACATGGTGACGAACTCTTTCAAGCCCTGGTGGCCCTGCAGGTGCCGAAGGTCGCGATGAAGAATGTGCACCTCGAGAACGCGCTCGTCGCGCATCGCCTCTCCATGCAAGAAACCATCGACCTGCACATCCACGTCTATGAGGAAATCGTCTACATAGGCCACTACAAGGCAAACGAGGACAGAAAGACGTTGGCCTTCTTCCAGCGGCTGGAATCTTTGGGCGCAATTGTTGAAAGCACGTCGACACAGCCACAGCCGCTGCTACTTAGGCGCCATTCGGTGGGCGGCATACTGAGTCGAGGAGGTGGACGTCATCGATGGATGCATCTCTTCTTCTTTCCTCCTATAACCAGCACTGCATCGCCTCATGGCCTTAATGTTTTATTAGTATAGTACTCCCTCCGTTCTCAAATATAAGTCTTTCTAAAGATTCTAGCAAGCGACTACTACATACGGAGCAAAATGAGTGAATCTACACTCTAAACTATGTCTTCATACATCGTATCTTGTATTCCATTTGAAGTAGTATCTAAAAGGCTTATATTTATGAGCGGAGGGAGTATATGGCATTTTATTCGGTCAATAACGTTTTCCTTTGTGAGGTGGGGCCTTAGTTGAGCAAACCCACCCCACCCACCGGGCGTCGGCCGAGTTTTAGAGAGTAGAAGAGAGAAATGAGGGAGGAGGGCTAGCTGTATACACGGACCTTTGTTGTCGAGATGGGACTCGTGTTTATAGAATAGAGTCTTGAGCACTTGTGCCTCTTTTTTTTTGAGGGAAAAATTAGTCGTACCACTAGTTGGGTGCGTGCGACCTATAGCTGTCATCACTTTAGGTCTACCTTTCGAACTGCGGCTACGCTTCACAGTACATATTTTTCACGCATTTATCCTCCTATATGTACTCTAAGCGATTTCCACGTGCTCCCATTAAATGCGACATGTGGGACCACAGAGCATCTGGGTCGTAGTGCATGCGACTTCGAGCATATCTTAGGGTACTTTACATTTCAGACCTCACGAATTACATGCAAACCCCCCGCAGAAGAATAAATAAATCGATGAATTACTACATGAAACCGGAGCACGTTCATTAAATTTTCGACAAAACACGTTTATAAAAAATGACCGGACCTAAACCAGTCTATGGGCCTCTTTGATTTTTCCCAAACAAAAGGTCCTCTTTGATTCGCAGGATACTGAAAACACAGGAATGGGGAAAGTATGACTGCGATGAACCGAGATGAGGAGAACTCTAACTTAGTTAGAGGTTAGAGTTAGATTCTAACCCTGAACTAACTCTAAACCAAAGAGGTGTATGGATAGCAGGGTTAGATTGACAATAAATGCTCTATCTCAATCATTTGACTACTTTGGACCCCATTTTTAGTCAGACTAAAATAAGACCCTTGGATCCAAGCACCCTCTTGGTGTGGCCGGCTCTTCTGTGGCCTCCTCCCGCTCATAATTGACATAAACGAACCATCTATACAATCAAGCATGCAAAACATGATAATTTTTACTTTGTCCATACAAATGAGATATCCCACTTAAACATACAAGTCGTCAATCAAGCTTCACAAAATAAAAAACCACTTCATGAAACCAAGAATGAGCTAACTCATCACGGAAGTTGCTCACGATAGGGAGGGAGCCCGGAGCCCATCACGCACTGTAGGTGTACTAGAGTAGGGGTACCCTAGTATTCCGAACTTGTGCACGGGCAGTCGCAGCACCCCGCGGCAAGGCTTGCCGGGTGACCGCCAAGGCCCTCCGTGGTTCCTTTGGAGACATTCAAGAACAAAGTATTCAAGCCAAGGAGACAAGGCCCCGGCAAGAGGAGCTTGCCGGGAAGGCCAACCGAGGCATCTCAAGGAACTTGCCGCGACGCGCCACGTGTCCCGGCGAGGCCCGGTGAGCGACAAGCTTCCGGACGCGACAAGACAACGACCGCGGCAAGGTGCTTGCCGCGGCAAGCTACCACTCCGTACCCGCGCTCCAGCACATCCACTAACGTGTCGCCTACAGGACCTTTCGGCGCCGCGTGGCAAGCTGTGCAGCAGCCAGCGGTCTGTGATGTGGCAGCGGCGACAAGATTGCCATCGTGGCAGCGGTGGCGTCCCGACGGTCCCTTTACGCACTATTTGGGCGGCAGACGGGCATTTAATGCCTTTGTCCCTGCCGTCGGGGTTAGGTATGGTACCTTTATGCAGTAGTTGTACCAACCGCAACTCCTTTCCATTTTACCCTTGTCTCGTTGCCACACTGTCGGTGACCCTTGAGCATATAAAAGGAGGCCCATGCGCAGCGTGGGGGGGGTTCGAAGGCAGAAAACACTCACGCTCGGTCTCGTTAGCAGCTAGTGTGTACTGTAGCATTTAGCGCTCCCGAGCAAGAACTCAATACACTCAGACATGCAGTAGTAGGAGTATTATCTCTCCGGAGAGCTCCGAAGCTGGGTAAATTGCTCGTGTGCTTCGCCTTGATCCGCTCTTCGTGCGACCTTCGCCTCCCACTGAACTGAAAGGGGCTCGGTCCGCCAGTCCCATAGGTGTCCGTGGATCAGTTCCCCACGACATCTTTGGCGCGCCAGGTAGAGGGGCGTCGAGGTTGTGTGAACCTGATCCGGCGTTCACACGAGCTAGATCTTCATCTTTTTCATCGACATGCCACCGAAGAAGAAGGCTTCGGAGGCAGCTACTCCGTCCGCGTCAATCCCACCACCACCGGAGCAAATGGGTGGTGGGGTAGACGCCGGCGGAAGAACGGGCGTCGATGAGGGAGCTCACGGTGCTGCCAGGTCCAAGGACAAGGCTGCGCAGACCTCGGCGTCCGTACATGCACGCGCCCATCTCGGGGCCGCGCGGACCGGCAGCGTCATGGTACTCACGCCACCATATGTTCGTTGGACCAAGATCGAGCGGTGGATCTCGGGGTGCTCAAGACCAGCATGCGCGCCAACATCTTTGGCACGAAGCGAGACACGATCGCTGGATGGGATCTTGCTCCTTCTAACATAGTTAGAAGTCCGAGCATATCCGCTCCTCGCACCGTTCGCCATGCCACCCACCACTCTAGCGAAGCTTTGGCGCGAGCTCAGCGCTACGGATTACCCTCAACGGCGGACAAGATCGGCGAGTGGAGGCCACCATTCGAGTCTCATCGGCTTTGCCAACAACGACACTCCACGGCGGCCGAGTACGCCGCAGCAGCGGCAAGACTGCGAGCACGAGCCAATGGCGACAAAACGTAGCGGTGCAACCACCGTGCACTCTCCGCCCGAAGGCCAAGATCGCCGACTCGCGGATCTACCTCGGCAAATGACTCCACCGCATCATCAGATCCATGAGCTCGTCGCGATCAGCGCCAAGTTCTTCCTGAGCAGCGGCAAGAAAGACGCTTCGTACTGCGCATCGGCGCCCGAAGAAAGTCTTGGCGTCAATCGGACCAGCGGCTGGGCCCTCTATCGACATGTATGCACCAGGGGTACGAGGCGACTTGCCGTACGCGGTAGGTTGCCCTGTGTTCACTCGTGAGCTGCGGCAAGTCCAGTGGCCCAGCACGAAGAATTTCAAACCAGACGTATGTCACAGCCCTAGAATACTACATGTAATTAGTTGCATCAGAGTGCATCATGCATCATGTTTAAATTCAGTTGAAATTTGAATTGAGGAATTTTCAAAGCCTCAAAGACCTTTTAAAAATGATCAACATTAAAATCTTCTCAAAGAAGCCCAAGAAAATGTTCCTGCTAAACCTTGAAAAATATTGGCAAGAATAAAGTTCAAACCAATATTTTTGGAGGCTTTAAAATATTTATTTTGGGCCTTTGAATTAAATTAATAACATATTTGAGTTGGACTTATTTACATTATATCTGAGATAAAGTTGAAATAATTTTTGTAAGTTTGCATGTGGCCTTGGACAAGTTTCACGAGCTCACATAAAATTTACAGAAAGTTCTAAATGATTTGATGCCTCAAATCAAATCAAACAAATTACAAAAATAGCAAAACAAAGAAGATTAGAAAGGACACTGAGAGAGAGAGTTTACTTTACCTGCAACCCATCGGTGGCCCACTTACAGCCCACCCACGAGCCGCCACGTCTCCCACCTCGCGCCGGAAGGGCGCGGCGTGTAGCCACTCCCACCCAGCCACGCGCCCGGCCACCTCCTCCCTGCCTGGCTGCCCCCTTCCCCCTCTGGACGCCCTGGACGTCGACACGTACCCTCCCCGGCCCCTCTCACTCTCTCTCGTTCCTTCCCCTCCTCTCCCTCGCTCTCTCTCACCGCGCCCGAGCGCTGCCCTCGCCGCCGCACGCCGTTGCCGCGCCACCACCACTGCCTCGCCTCTCCGTCAAGCCCATTAGCTCCGCGCTGCCGTCCTCGACTTCTATGACGACTCACGCAAGCCGGGATGCCCTGCAGAGCTGCCCCGACGTCGTCCTCCTCGTCGGTGCCGCAGATCGCCGCCGTCAAATTCGTCGCCGTTCGGGCTTCCCCGAGCTCGCCGTCCACCTCTACGGGATCCACGTGAGCTCGCCGTCCGTTTCCCCCTCTCCGTTCCTTTGCTCGCGCGCCGTAGCCGTGCTAACCACCGGACCCGAGTGGTCGCGCCGCCGTGGATTCTCACCTCGTGGCCAGAGTCACCGCAGCTCACGCCCGCGCATGCCATCGCGCTCAGGAGCCTCCCATAAGACCAAAGCCGCCGCCTGCAGCTCCTGCCGTGCCCTGCAGCACCCCGCGCGCACCTGGCCGTGCTCCGGCCACCGCCCCGAGCTCGTTCCCGGCGAGCTCAGGCCGCCCCCGCTTCTCCCGCTTGCTCTAGACGACGCGGACGAGCCGTGGCTCCTCGCCCGTGCCCTCTGCCGCCCAAATGGTCGCCGGGCGGCGTTTAAGCGTCCTCCGCTGCCTCGGGTGCGTCGCCCGGCGACTAACGCGCGGCCTAACCCGTTTTAGTTAGTGTTAATGACGCCTCTAACTTAACACCCTGACCCACTTACAAGTGGGACCCGTGACCTAATTAACCACGGGGTAAACCCCTGTTTAGTTTTAACTAATCACCGTGGCCCCACGCGTCAGCGTTGACCATGCTGACGTGGCACTTGACCGACCCCACCCGTCAGCCACACAAACCAGCACTGTGTCACCGACCAGTGGACCCCATTGGTCAGGTTTGACCCGGACCAGCCCCAGTTGACTTGATGACGTCACACCGACGTCATGGTGATGCAGTAATTGTTTTCTGGATTTAAAATAAATCAGGAAATTCCAGAAAATACCACAAACTTGAAAAATTCATAGAAAATCAACCGTAGCTCCAAATCAAATAAATTATATATGAAAAATGATCAGAAAAATCCAATCTATCCATCTGTACCATTTTCATGCATGTTAGAACAACTTATAGCTGCTGTATAGCACAAATCATATGAATGGCATTTAAATAATCACATGTGGAGTTTGAATTTGAACCTAGGGTTCAAACCAACTCCATTTACTTGCTGCTAGTTGCATTAGCTCAAATCACATCATATTGCCATCTCATGATCATGCATCATATTGTGCATTGCATTGATTGTGTTCTTCCTTGTTTGCGGTGATTATCCCTCTCGATGAAGCGGCGTTCGACGATGAGTTCGATGACACCGATGAAGAGCTATACTATCTTGAAGTGCCGGCAAGCAAAACCCCTTGTTCATTCGATACAATCCCACTCTCTCGCTCCTGCTCTCTTTTCTGCATTAGGACAACAACGTTTCAACTGTTACATGCTGCGGTAGTTGAACCCCTTTATCCTCTGCATGACCTGTCATTCCACAGTAAATAGATGAAACCCACTAGCATGAGTAGGAGTTGTTTGAGCCCTGATGTGCCTACTCATTCATGCTTGTTTGTCATGCGTTCTATTGCTTAGAGTTGTGTCAGGTCTGATTCATTGGAAATGAATCGGAGGTGTGTGAACATGCCCTACTGTTGGGAGCTAAGTGTGATAACACGATTTGGTAAAGGTAGCGGTGAGAGGCCATGTAGGAGTACATGGTGGGTTGTCTCATTGCAGCCGTCCTCAGGAACTGAGTTCTGTGTTCGTGATCCATGAACAGTTACTACCACACATTGGGTTCCGGTAACTCGACCCCTCTCGGCTTATTAACCAACTCGATCTCTGTCCAGGAGTTGCAACTAGTTTCTAGTGTTTGTAGGTAGTGTTAGTAGTCTACCAAGTGGTACCCGTGCAGGTGGGCTTGGGGCGGACTAGGCAGCGTGGCACGGTGTACCAGCGTAGATCCACCCGTCGAGGTGGGCTTGGGAACCCTGCTCACATCGTTTGGGGCCGTGGCGACACCGGCGGATCTCCTTGCGGATGAAACTTCGAATAGGCGATAAACACGGACGAGAGACTTGTGTGGTTAGTCGGTCGTGTGCCGACTCCCTCGCCCGGCTTCGGTTGAAGGTTGCCGAGGTACATGGCGTGTCTGAGGCGATAAGTGGCGAGCGTGTGTGAAGAAGTACACCCTACGGGGTTATCATTATCTATTGAATAGCGAATTCCTCGGATATGCAAACTTGGACCCTTGCATAGTTCATAGACAAGTGAAAGTGGATACTCTAAAATCGCAAGATATGCATGAGTGCTATGGATGGCGTTCTCGTGGGGAGGCGGGAGGCGGATCCATAGTGGAGTATTGATATGGTGAATATGTGGACTCGTGTGCATCACCTCAAAAGAGTTACTTGCGATTCGTAGTTTAGGTTAGCCACTTGAGTCAAAGCTGGCTTCTGCAGTTAAACCCCACCATCCCTTTGTTGATAATGATGCATATGTAGATAGTTACGATGTAAGTCTTCTTTGGGTACATTTGTACTCATGTTTGCCTATTTTATGTTTTTTGCGAGAGAGACTTCCGTCTCACTAGTAGTTCCGCATGGACTTCGACGTTTAGCTTGATACCTCAGCTACGATCTTGTGCCCTCGGCAGGATCTGGTAGATAGTCAGGCTTCTCAGCCCTTTTCATTTGTAGATGTCTGTACCCGGACATGTTAAGCTTCGCTTGTGCTTTGACTTGTATGCTCTGAATCTTTGGGTCATGAGACCCATGTTTGTAATATCTCGCTCCTCGGAGCCTATTGAGTAAAATACTTGAGTTGTAGAGTCATGTTGTGATGCCATGTTGTATTTGCACATATCGAGCATATTGTGTGTATGTTATTGAAATGCTTGGTATGTGTGGGATCGACTATCTAGTTGTTTATCCTTAGTAGTCTCTCTTACGGAAATGTCTCCTAGTGCTTCCTTGAGCCATGGTAGCTTGCTTGCTCCGGAACACTTAGGCTGGCGGCATGTGTCCTTCTTCGTTCTGTATACATCGCCGAAAATGTCACGAGATGAATCCCGGAGTCTGTTAGCCCTTCTGACCGGTTCACGAATCTGCTAGCCCGTGCTACTGCTGGATTCACTTTCGATGACCGACACGTTCGATCTTTGGGTCATGCATGCTGTCCTGTAAGTTTGTGCCACTTTGGGTTTCTGACTAGCCATGTCGGCCGGGCTCCTTATCATATGGATGCTAGCGACACTATCATATCGTGTGCCAAAAGGCATAAGCGGTCCCGAAGCAATGGTAAGGCGACACCGTGGGAATACCGTCGTGAGGCCGCAAAGTGATATGAGGTGTTACATGCTAGATCGATGTGGCATTGAGTCGGGGTCTGACAGCTTTGGTATCGAGCTTGGCGCATGTAGGTCTACCAAGCCAAACTGGTCGAAGTTGAGTCGAGAAATGCTTTAGTTATATGTAGGGGAATTGATTGTGGGAAGGGAACGTAAGGCTCTTTTTACTCCTTATACCTCATGGCCTTCTGATCTGAGTCAACCTCTTCTTTTCTACGGGGATTAAGAACTAGGTCTTCCCATCGATCTATTAGGATGACGTGTTACTAATCCATAGACTTATAGAATTGTTGAACTTAAGCCTAGTTCAGTTTCTACTACTTCCGTTATTTAATTGTTGATCTCGAAACCTTGATATTGTCATGCTAAGTGGTTATGCCACCATTTTGCAAGATGTCTTAAATCATTTTAAGCATTTGCAGCCGTTATGCTGTCCGAGTCATCCCAGGTTTCTAAATAGTCTGATGCATTTGCAAATTCCTTCTTACCGTTCCGATGTTCCTTTGGCCAGATTAACCACTCCAACTAGTGTGTTGAGGTACTTCATTGTCTCGGTATATTGGAGCTAGTATTATGACCCTAGATGTCTAGAGTATCACCTAGTAAGCTAGCCATGATTTGTGTTCCCAGTGTGATGATTTTGGCCTTTATTCTTGAAAGCATCCCGTGATGCCACTTAGTAGTAGGTATTCTACTCCTTGGGTTTTGAACCCGAGATTCACCCTATTTACCTTGTGTTGATAGTGTTGCTAGTTCCTTTAGGATATTAGTAACCTTTGCGATAGTCCTCGAGGTCCGTGGTATATCGTTCTTCCAAATACCATGAACCATTCTTGGCAGGAGTTCTTTTGAACCAAAAGATCACAACCAGAGTGCTCTTGATGAGTTCTCCATTCTATATTGTGAACCTGCCAATTCTACCTTTCTGCATGGGTTATCTGGAAGAAACATGTTGAGCTTGGTTTGACATATTAATCTATGCATCCACAACTCAGAAAATCGTATGTTCTTTTGAGTTGCCCCCTTAGTCGCCTCCTGGCCCTCGTCTATCAATTGATAGTTAGGAGTAGTTATGCATTCGTGTTCATCGATGCCACTACTCTTATGGCCCGTCAAGCCATTCTATCCGGGAATGACTAGGAGAAACAAACTCCAGTATCTCTTCCATATCCAGGATTGGGTCAAAGTAGTTGTATCTCGCAGATCAAAATGCCAACCCAGCTTTTGTTCTGTTCTATCTTGAAGTATTACCCACTTTATGTCAGGAATGTCATGAGGATTGCACCTTCTCTTATGGATTCTTGGCATAGTGATACTTCTTGCCATCATTGTTCATTCCTCGGCCCCGTGTTATTGTAACCGGAACGCCGACAAGTGAATCATGATGTGTGAAACCAATACTCCTGGCAACTAGTTGCTTGGTAGTAAATGGACAATATTCTCATTCTTAGCGTGTTGGTTATTGAATCATCATTCTAAGATAGATTGTGCTACCTAGTCCTTATTTCCAGTGCACTCCTCGATCAATGAGTTAGGATTGTGCCAATCCCTCACTCTTGTGATCATATCATCTTATACTGAAAAGCAAGATTGTTTGCGACTTAGTAACATATCGGTGGTTCATGATTTTCCGAATATCTTCTCGGAAGTATCACCAGGTTGTCACGACCGCGTGTTGAGCTCGTGATCAAGTTAGTATTCTTGTAAACCATCCTTTCTCCAGAATGCATGTTGGATACCCACTGAGCTACTTGGTTAAGCCAAACAACAACTTGGAGAGTTGGAAGATAAAAGCTTGTCCGACTTAGTTCATTTTAAGGGATATCTTGTAGGTGTGTTGAAGAAAGTTGATATTTTCATCGACTGACCCTCGTGATCAGTTAATGGACCTATCATTTTATCCAACCTTTGATTTGAGTATGGGCTATCATCAAATCAGACCAGAACCAACGATATTCGTAATGTTGTCTTACTCGTGGATTTTCCTCCAGCATACACCATTATATCTTTGGGTCTGACCAATACTATCACCTTGTTCACATAGTTATGGAATTCCATCTCCATGGGAATCTGGATGAATTGTTGTTGAGCCCATCGACAACATCCTTATCTCCTCCATGATTTTGTTGAACATTAAGCTAGTATTGGAAACTTTTATAAACATTATCTTCATGACCCGTTCGTGAAGCATATGTTTGGATGAGAGAAGTGACTTCCTCTAATTCACGTGTATTTGATGTAAGTTGCCACCGTGAATTCGAGAGAGTTTGTTTTTGCTTCCTCTCGAATCATCCCAAGTCAGTTATGCACGTGCGAAGTATTCCGTGGTCTGGTAGACTGATCATCTTCATTCCATATGAATTCTCTAGCACACCAAGCCACTGACTGATTTGTTCTAGGAGAAGGAGTTCTTTTTAAGAGCTAACCCGGGCTTAATCAAGGACTTCGATATCCTCGAAGATGGTTCCCCACCTGAACTCGGTAGTGTCTTATTATAAGACTACTACGTGGTCATGCTTATGCAGGACAACGTGTTCACATGTTTGTAGCGAGAACCAGCTCATGTTTTGGAGCTTACTACCGCAGTCCATTTTCCGAGAATCTTGCAACGTCGTCTCGTCGATTTGTGTTGCAAACTATCCTTTTCTTTCTAGACTCGATGAGTCTGGAATATTCTAACATCAACGGATCTGAATCTCGGGCAGATATGATGGTTGGAACATGTCCCAAGAACTATAATATTGGTCTCTCCATAACTTGGTAAAATGGATGCGTGGCACACATCCAGCGGAACACCTATTATTGTAGTATCTTGTTTGAGGAAGTTTGCCACCTCCCATAAGGATCCCGTAGAACTTATTCGATGGTTGTTCCTTATGGATTTTTGTGCTCCCGAAGTCCGACCTTTTACTTGATGTTCTAGATATCAAACCATATCTATGAATGGGATACACTAGCACATCAAGGAGAACATTAGAAGCGGAGTGCTAAATGTCTCTCGGTCGATCATCTAGATTTTGTTTCCTTGGTCTCGCTAAGGTGAAATCTGAGAAAATGTTGTCTTCCTTTATATCCGCTTTTCCATCACTACTCATCATGGTAGTAAGATGCGTTGCCAGGATCCTTGGCATGGATGTTGGTAGGGCTTTGATGGGTATGCAAATGCTCAAGTTTTTGAGAGCACACTCAGTCACTAGGTTATATCCTCGGTATCAACTGGAATGTGCCTCCCGTTTGCCGAGTTGTTCCATAGCCATAATTTCCTTTCCAATCTGAGTGTGCCATTCCTTCGAACTCCTTCAAATAATCGGTTGTGATTGCCTTACGTTGGTATAAAGAGTCTCAATGATCTATGAATAAAAAGTAATTCTTTTTTCCACTTAAGGGGATATTTCTACAAGTCACCTTCCCTGAGGTGCCCCATTATGGAACCATGGCAATTTTTCTTCGCTACTTGGAAACTCTCATCAATTGTTTCTTCCATCCTTTTAAGGTGTGTTTTGCCTCTCAGCTCGAGAGATGTTCAACGTCTCATTCCGTGAGTTGATCCTGAGTGTTCGATCTTCGAGGAGATCGATCCTTCTAGAGTTTTCCCTTTCTTCTTGTCATCATGTTGAATGAAGATCTCGAAAGCAAAGACGTCAAGATCAATATGATGCAATGAAGCTACTTCTTTGAGAAGGGCAGTTGGATCGAGGAGACTGTGATAGTTTGTGACCTCCTTTCTTCTTACCTCCGTCTTGAATCTCGGGGCCGAGATTCTTGTTTAGTGAAATTGAGTTGTCACAGCCCTAGAATCTGCATGTAATTAGTTGCATCGAGTGCATCATGCATCATGTTTAAATTCAGTTGAAATTTGAATTGAGGAATTTTCAAAGCCTCAAAGACCTTTTAAAAATGATCAACATTAAAATCTTCTCAAAGAAGATCAAGAAAATGTTCCTGCTAAACCTTGAAAAATATTGGCAACAATAAAGTTCAAACCAATATTTTGGAGGCTTTAAAATATTTATTTTGGGACTTTGAATTAAATTAATAACATATTTGAGTTGGACTTATTTACATTATATCTGAGATAAAGTTCAAATAATTTTTGTAAGTTTGCATGTGGCCTTGGACAAGTTTCCTGAGCTCACATAAAAATTTAGAGAAAGTTCTAAATGATTTGATGCCTCAAATAAAATCAAACAAATTACAGAAAATAGCAAAACAGAAAGAACATTAGAAAGGACACGAAGAGAGAGAGAGTTTACCTGTGCAGCCCATCTGGTGGCCCACTTACCTGGCCCAGCCCACCAGAGCCGCCACCGTCTCCCACCTCGCGCCCGAGAAGGGCCGAGGCGTGTAACCACCAGCAGCCAGCCGCAGCGCCCGGCCACCTCCTCCCTGCCTGGCTGCCCCCTTCCCCCTCTGGACGCCCTGGACGTCGACACGTACCCTCCCCGGCCCCTCTCACTCTCTCTCGTTCCTTCCCCTCCACTCCCTCGCTCTCTCTCACCGCGCCCGAGCGCTGCCCTTGCCGCCGCACGCCGTTGCCGCGCCACCACCATTGCCTCGCCTCTCCGTCAAGCCCATTAGCTCCGCGCTGCCGTCCTCGACTTCTGTGACGACTCCATAGCCGGGATGCCTGCTGAGCTGCCCGGCGTCGTCCTCCTCGCGGTGCCGCGGTCGCCGCCCGTCAAATTAAATGCGCCGTTCGGGCTTCCCTGAGCTCTCCGTCCACCTCTACGGGATCCACGTGAGCTCGCCATCCGTTTCCCCCTCTCCGTTCCTTTGCTCGCGCGCCGTAGCCATGCTAACCACCGGACCCGAGCGGTCGCGCCACCGTGGATTCTCACCTCGTGCCCAGAGTCACCGCAGCTCGCGCCCGCGCATGCCATCGCGCTCAGGAGCCTCCCGTAAGACCAAAGCCGCCGCTGCGGCTCTGTCGTGCCTGCGGCACCCGCGCTTTGGCGTGCTCGGCCACCGCCCGAAGCTTCGTTCCCAGCGAGCTCGAGCCGCCCGCTTCTCCGCTTGCTCTAGGCAGCAGCAGACGAGCCGTGGCTCCTCGCTCGTGCCCTCTGCCGCCAAATTGTCGCCGGGCGGCGTTTAAACGATCTCCGCTGCCTCGGATCGTCGCCGGCGGCTAAACGCCGGCCTAACTCCGTTTTAGTTAGTGTTAATGACGCCTCTAACTTAACACCCTGACCCACTTACAAGTGGGACCCGTGACCTAATTAACCACGGGGTAAACCCCTGTTTAGTTTTAACTAATCACCGTGGCCCCACGCGTCAGCGTTGACCATGCTGACGTGGCACTTGACCGACCCCACCCGTCAGCCACACAAACCAGCACGGTGTCACCGACCAGTGGACCCCACTGGTCAGGTTTGACCCGGACCAGCCCCAGTTGACTTGATGACGTCACACCAACGTCATGGTGGCCGCGATAATTGTTTTACGGATTTAAAATAAATCAGAAATTCCAGAAAATACCACAAACTTGAAAAATTCATAGAAAATCAACCGTAGCTCCAAATCAAATAAATTATATATGAAAAATGATCAGAAAAATCCAATATATCCATCTATACCATTTTCATGCATGTTAGAACAACTTATAGCTGCTGTATAGCACAAATCATATGAATGGCATTTAAATAATCACATGTGGAGTTTGAATTTGAACCTAGGGTTCAAACCAACTCCATTTAACTTGCTGCTAGTTGCATTAGCTCAAATCACAGCATATTGCCATGTCATGATCATGCATCATATTGTGCATTGCATTGATTGTGTCCTTCCTTGTTTGCGGTGATTATCCCTCTCGATTGGCGATGTTAACGATGAGTTCGATGACACCGATGAAGAGCTATACTATCTTGAAGTGCGGGCAAGCAAAACCCCTTGTTCATTCGATACAATCCCACTCTCTCGCTCCTGCTCTCTTTTCTGCATTAGGACAACAACGTTTCAAGCTGTTACATGCTGCGGTAGTTGAACCCCTTTATCCTCTGCATGACTGTCATTCCACGATAAATAGATGAAACCCACTAGCATGAGTAGGAGTTGTTTGAGCCACGATGTGCCTACTCATTCATGCTTGTTTGTCATACTGCTATAGCTTAGGGTTGTGTCAGGTCTGATTCATTGGAAATGAATCGGAGGTGTGTGAACATGTCCTACTGTTGGGAGCTAAGTGTGTGAGCACGATTTGGTAAAGGTAGCGGTGAGAGGCCATGTAGGAGTACATGGTGGGTTGTCTCATTGCAGCCGTCCTCGGGGCTGAGTTACGTGTTCGTGATCCATGAGCAGTTACTACCACACATTGGGTTCCGGTAACTCGACCCCTCTCGGCTTATTAACCAACTCGATCTCTGTCCGGGAGTTGCAACTAGTTTACGGTGTTTGTAGGTAGTGTTAGTAGTCTACCAAGTGGTACCGATGCAGGTGGGCTTGGACGGACTAGGCACCGTGTACGGTGTACCAGCGTAGATCCACTGTTGAGGTGGGCTTGGGAACCCTGCTCACATCGTTTGGGGCCGTGGCGACACCCACCGGATCTCCTTGCGGATGAAACCGAATAGGCGATAAACACGGGCGAGAGACTTGTGTGGTTAGTCGGTCGTGGCCGACTCCCTCACCCGCTTACGCTTGAAGGTTGCCGAGGAACATGGCGTGTAAAGGGCGATAAGTGGCGAGGCGTGTGTGAAGAAGTACACCCTGCGGGGTTATCATTATCTATTGAATAGCGGATTCCTTGGATATGGAAACTTGGACCCCTTGCATAGTTCATAGACAAGTGAAAGTGGATACTCTAAAATCGCAAGATAAGCATGAGTGCTATGGATGGCGTTCTCGTGGGGAGGCGGGGCGGATCCATAGTGGAGTATTGATATGGTGAATATGTGGACTCGTGTGCGCCACCTCAAAGAGTTACTTGCGATCGTAGTTCAGGTTAGCCCTTGAGTCAAAGCTGGCTTCTTTGCGATTAAACCCCACCATCCTTTGTTGATAATGAGGCATATGTAGATAGTTACGATGTAAGTCTTCTTTGGGTACATTTGTACTCACGTTTGCCTATTTTATGTTTTTGCGAGAGACTTCCGTCTCACGAGTAGTTCAGCGTGGACTTGACGTTTAGCTTGATACCTCAGCTACGATCTTGTGCCCTCGGCGGAATCTGGTAGATATTGAGGCTTCTCAGCCTTTTTCATTTGTAGATGTCTGTACCCAGACATGTTAAGCTTCCGCTTGTGCTTTCACTTGTATGCTCTGAATGCTGGGTCATGAAACCCATGTTTGTAATATCTCGCTCCTCGGAGCCTATTGAGTAAAATACTTGAGTTGTAGAGTCATGTTGTGATGCCATGTTGTATTTGCACATATCGAGCATATTGTGTGTATGTTATTGAAATGCTTGGTATGTGTGGGATCTGACTATCTAGTTGTTTATCCTTAGTAGTCTCTCTTACCAGGAAATGTCTCCTAGTGCTTCCACTGAGCCATGGTAGCTAGCTACTGCTCCGGAACACTTAGGCTGGCCGACATGTGTCCTTCTTCATTCACATATACATCGCCTTGAAATATCCGCGATGAATACGGAGTCTGTTAGCCGCTTCTGCCAGTTCACGAGTCCTGCTAGCCAGTGCTACTGCACTGGATTCACTTTCGTGATGACCGACACGTTTGATCTTTGGGTCATGGATGCTGTCCTGTAAGTTTGTGCCACTTTGGGTTTCTGACTAGCCATGTCAGCCGGGATCCTTATCATATGGATGCTAGCGACACTATCATATCGTGTGCCAAAAGGCATAAGCGGTCCCGAGCAAAGGTAAGGCGACACCGTGGGAATACCGTGCGTGAGGCGCAAAGTGATATGGTGTTACATGCTAGATCGATGTGGCATTGAGTCGGGGTCGACAACGTGCGAGAGAAATCGACGGCAAGTCGCATCCGTCGGAGTTCCTCGAATCTACACTATCGCGGTGCAAGCTGCGGGGGCGGGGCGACAAGATCCTTGCCAACTACTTCCGGCGGTGCTCAAGCCCAAAGTCGAGTCTGGCTCATGCACTTGCGGACAACTCCATATCCTCTGGGCAGACCTATGCCATCGGTTTGTCGGCGCCTTCTGGGCGACCACAAGCCTCATAGCCAAGAAGCGACCTTCATCGCTCGCCCGAAGGAAGGAGAGCCCTGCGCAAGTACATTGAGAGATTCAGCCGTGTCTGCACAACATCGGATGTCCACCTGCGCGATCATTAGCGCGTTCCATCGAAACGTCGAAACCGCGAGATCACGGGAGGAGATGGCGATGTGCAAGATCGAGAGCGTCGATGAGCTATATGCCTGGCCGACAAGTGTGCACATCTTGAGGAAGGAGAAACTCCCGAGAGAATCTGAGGCGGGAGGATCGGCGGCGAGGATCTGCCCGGCAAAAGAAACCGTGGCGGAACAACGGGAAGAAGAAAGGCAAAGATGTGCTAGTCGTTGAGCAGTCCGGCAGCGGAGGTGGCGCCAAGGCGGCCAAAGCTGGTAGCTCGGCAAGGAGGCTGCCGCATGCACCAACTACCGGCTGTGGCGGTCGCCGACAAGCGGGGCGGCACCAACAAGCGATCTTGCAAGATCCACCACACAAGGGCCATGACCTCGAGCTACAAGAAGGTCGAGCAGCTTGTCGGCGACAAAAGGCTGAATCTGACGGCGACAAGGAGAAGGCCAAGAAGGTCTTTGGAGGATCCGGCAAAAAACGCCCGCCGAGGAGGGCGCCGTGGCAAGGCCAAGCAGCGGCAAGGAGGCAGACCTCCCGCGGCGCGACAAGGATGAAAACGGCGGCGGCGATGAAGATATGGATTATGACAAGACCGGTGGCGGGAGTTCGAGAAGCCCACGAGAGGTCACATGCGTTGGGCGGTGCTTCTCTGCATACTTCACACAGCCAGCTCAAGCGGTGGGTGCGGGAAGTCAATCGGCAGAACCACTGTCGAGTCCGCAAGCCTCGAAATGGTCGGCCGCCTATCATCTTTGATATTGAGGACCACCACGATCGCATAACTACGGTCGGGTTCTTGCCAATGTTGGTTTCACCAACTATCCGCAACCTCAAGGTCACTAAGATGCTAGTTGGCGGCGGGGCGGCTTGAACTGATCTCCTCCGCGGTACTCGAAACTCTAGATCACGATAGCGAGCTCGAAGAGACCGGCACATTCAAGGAATCAATCCGGGAAGGAGCAAGCCAAAGGAAAGATCACGTTGCGGTGACATTTGGCGTGAGTTGAACTTCGGGACTGAGATGGTCACTTTTGGCGTTCTTGACTTTCCATTGCCTTACAATGGGATACTCGGCCGTCGGCACTCGCCAAATTCATGGCAGCCTCTCCTCGCATACAACATCTTTGAAGATGCGGGCCCGATAAGTGTCATCTCATCCTGGTGACAAGAAGGATGCTCTTATCTGCGCCGACAAGATCTACCGGAAGCGGCAGCCGCAGCGGATCGCAAGTCACTTGCCGTTGAAGCTCCGGGGAAGAAGAAGACCAAGTCCGGCAAGAGTTACGATGCCCACTCCGGCAAGCGCACCTCTTGGTGCTGCGCGCTACCGTCGGCGCACCATCGAGCTCCACCGGCAAGTGTAAGAAGACAATGGCAGCTCCACGAGAGACCAAGAAGGTATCCGCCAAGGAGGGCGGCAGGGTGGTACCTTCACCATCGATGCCACTCTCGACCCTAAATAGTCTTGGCTTCGTTGCTTTCTGCGGCGACGTCGACATGTTTGCGTGGTAACCGTCGACATCCCGGTGTTCCCGGAAATAATCGAGCACCATCTTGCCGTCTGTCCTCATCGCGGCCCGTCAAGCGAAGGTCGAAACAAGCGGTGGGCGCCAAGAATTCATCTCGAAGAAATCAAGAAATTGGAAGCGGCGGGCCTTGTCGGAGGTGCTCCATCCTACATGGTTGGCCAATCCAGTAGTCGTGCGCCAAGGCAAGCGGGAAAAGTAGGCTTTATATCGACTTTATCGGCGTCAATAAAGCTTGTCCCGAGACCCATTTCCCTTGCGGCGCATTGACGGAGATGTTGACTCCACGGCGGATGTGACTTGCTTTCATTTCTTGACACTTACTCGAGATACCATCATATCTTCATGGCGAAGAGGATGAGGAAGACCGCATTCATCACTCCATGTGGCACATCTTTATTTCATCGGATGCCTTCGGTTTAAAGAATCTGGTTCAACATTTGCAAGGGTAGTCCATGGCGCTTTTGAGCCACAAATGCGAAAAATGTGGAAGCCTACATGGATGACATAGTGGTCAAGAGCAAGGACAAAGGCAACTCGATTCACGATTTAGAGCGAAACCTTTGCAAATCTGCGCCAAGATCAACCTCAAGCTTAACCCGAGAAGTGTGTATTTGGAGTCCCCTCGGCAAGCTTCTCGGGTTCTTACGTCTCAGCGGGGAATTGAAGCCAATCCCGACAAGATCAAGGCCATTGAGCAGATTGAAGCGCCAAAGCGCGTCAAGGATGTCTGAACTTGCGGTTCGTGGATGGTCTCGGCGGGTTTATCTCTAGGTCTGCTGGCGTGCCTGCCGTTTTCAAAATATTGAAAAAGCGGGTCAATGAAATGGACTCCGGAAGCGGAAGCTGCGCTGCAAGACTTAAAGAGATACCTGTCCTCCACTCCAACACTTGTCGCGCCTAAGCCACAAGAGAAGTTTCTGATGTATATAGTGGCAACCAATCAAGTGGTTAGTGCTGCGTTAGTAGCGGAGAGGGAGGCGGATGATGAGCCAGCAACCACGGCAGATGCATCCAGCGACAAGCAGCGGACTTCACCGACAAGCTCTGGTCCTGACAAAGATGGATCTGCGCAGGCGCGTGAGGAGATATAGAAGAGAATGGTGCAGCTCCCAGTTTACTTTGTCAGTTCCCTTCTGCAGGGGGCTAGGTCAAGGTATTCTGGTGTGCAGAAATTGCTTTTCGGTCTTCTCATGGCATCGAGAAAGCTGCGCCATTACTTCCAAGCACATGAGCTCACGAGTTGTCACTCGTTTTCCGCTGAAGAGGATACTACAAAATCCGAAGCAGCAGGCGGGATTGTCGAGTGGGCCTTTGGGCTGTCAAGCTTTGGCCTCAAGTTTGAGAGCACTTCAACTATCAAAAGCGAGCATTGGCGAAATTCATAGCGAGAATGGGCGCCAACACGGATGAAGAAATTCGAAGCGAGCATCCCGTCAAGGAAGCAAGCAAAAGAGTGGCTGATGTACTTTGATGGTGCCTTCTCGCTGCAAAGGCGCCGGTCTTGAGCGTGCTACTTGTTGCACCACGGAGAGCACCTCAAATCGTAGTCAAATGCACTTTCCCAAGGAGCAAGCAACAAACAATACCGCGAGTATGAAGGTTTGCTTGCGGTCTCGAGATCGCAGCGGACCTTGGGATCAAAAGCTCATTATCGGGGTGACTCGCAGCTTGTCGTCCGCCAAGTGAACAAAATTATCGAGTCCGTTGATGGAAGCTTACGTTGATGAAGTGAGAAAGTTAGAAGAGCACTTTGACGGACTACAGATGGAACATGTTCCAAGAGCTCGAAACGACATTGCGATGGCTTTGTCGAAGTCGCCGCCTTAAGTTACACAATGGAACCAGGGATCTTTGTGCTCAAACTGACTCAACCATCATAGCGCCATCAATGGATAGAGCAAGAAGAGGAAGTTGATTTCGGTGACTATTTTCGTGAGCTCCCGAAGCCGCCGCCAAGAAGGTCCCCAAGATCAACACCAAGAGTCTTTGAGGAAGCGATGCTGCTCCGGCAAGCCCTAGGGTTTGTTCCGTTGAAGCGAGCGCTCCCAACAAATTTTGCTCGGCAAGCTTGCGAGAACGTCAAGCTCGGTGAGCCGCGAGGTTCTTCCGTAGAAGCGGATGTTCCGCAGCAGCAGATGTGCCTTTAGTCCTTGTTGTCGAGCCGCAAGCTCCGGCATGGGCACAACAGATTGTCCGTTTCCATCGACGGAGAACTTCCGAAGAGCAAGAAGAAGCGGAAAGAGTAGCTCGGCGATCAAGTATGTACCAGGTTTATCGACAACACATGCATGAAGAAGACTCAGCGGTGTGAAATTGAAGTGTATTCATCGGGAAGATGGACAAAAGCTGTTGGCGAGATACATGGAGGCATATGTGGTCACAACATTGGCGCAAGAAGCGCTTCTTGAAGCAAAGCATTCCGGCAAGGTTTCTTTTGGCCGACAGCCCTCCGGATGCAAGCGCACAAGTAACCAAGTGTGAAGCGTGCGAGTTCCATTCCAAGCAAATACCCCACCAGCTCAAGCTCTCGGGCGATCCCTTTATCACGGCCATTTTGATGCAGGGGCTCGACATCCTCGGACCCTTTCCCGGTAGCCGGGGCTTTGAGTACTTATGCGTTGCAATCGACAAGTTCACAAAGTGGCTGGAAGTGGAAGTAGTGAGGAAGGTGACAGCCGATCGGCGATCAAGTTCTTGGTCGATTGTTTGCCATTTGGGATCCCTAACGGGATCATCACCGACAACGACACGCCATTCACGAGCCGCACCTTCATGCGATCGTCCAAGATCTTGGCGCCAAAGTGCGCATAAACTTCATTGCTCACCGAGAAGCAGCGGTCAGCGGAGAGGGCAAATCTTTGAAGTGCTGCGCGGGCTCAAGACCAGGACTTTCGACGAGGCTGCGCAAGTGCGGAAAGAAGCTGGATTGAGGCTGCGGTGGTTCTTTGGTCGTCGGGCGGCGCCCTAATCGAGCCACTAACGGACACCTTCGCTCTAGTCTATGGAGCGAGGCAGTTCTCCCCACGGAACTTCGTATCACGGGTCACCTCGAGTACTCGCTTATGATGAGCTTGAGCAAGAGCAGCTGCGACAAGATGACGCTGCTGCTCCTTGAGGAAGACCGTCTTCGGGCATTTGTCTGAGCTGCTCGATACCGACAAGCTTTGCGCCGCTACCATAATCGCAAAGTTAATGCGAAGTCTCGAGGAAGGCGACCTTGTTCTTCAGCGTTCAGTCCGCCAAGAATTCCAACAAGTTGGCCTTGAAGTGGGAAGGCCCTTACCGGGTGAAGCGAGTCACTAGGCTGGCGCTGTCGCCTTGAGACCGAAGATGGCATTCGGTGAGCAACTCTGGAACATTGAGCATCTTCGTAAGTTTTACCCGTAAAGCGCGGTTGCGGAACCTGTTCGGCAACCACCTTTTGTACAAGTCTTGCCGCTGTTGCATGTAATCCTTTGTACCAAGCCGGGTGCAGACCCCGTGCATAAGTAAAGCTCATGTGCTCCGCACATCTTGTCAATTTCATGCTTTCTATTTTTTGCATGTGTTATCTGACACCTTGTGCAGCGCCTACCCCCGGTAAGCAATAACGAGCCGAAAGGCTCCATATCTTTATTTTCTCTTCTTTCTTTTTCTCAAAGAAAGGAAGGTTCCCTCGCCCACAAGTTTGTCGCGGGAAAGGAGAAGATAATGGTGTGGACCAGGCGTCGTTCGAGAAAGCTTCGCTATACCAGGAAGCAAACGACAGAAAAGCTAAGTTGCCAAAGTTTGAGCAATCAGTTTTAAAGTTTTTAAGTTATCTTCCTTGAACGACCGTGCTTTGTATGGAAAACCTGTTTCGAGGACGTTGGTGAGGTTGAGGCCTGGGTTGCGGAAGGCCACCTTCACCAACACCTTTTGAAGAGCTCCCGCGCAGATCTTGCGCGACTCATCGGCCAGCTGCTTTGGGATCTTCTCCCGGAGTCGCTGGAGGGCCGTCGCCACGCCTTTGAAGAACAAGGTGAGCTTGGCGCTGGGTTGGAGGTTCTCATCGGAGGATACCGAAACCCTCCATCCCAGTGCGCCCGGCTCCTGTCGATGGCTGCGGCAGCGTCCACGAGACCCTTAGTCCGATGCTCCACATTCTCCCTAAAAAGTGTTACAGGCGGCGGCCCGGCCTCGCCGGCAGCACCTCGTCGGCCTTGATCTTCTCCTTCAAGGCCACCTCCTGCTCCGTGGTGCCGTCCAGCGTCTTGGTCAAAGTAGTCAGCTTCAACTCAAGATCTGCGTTGGAGTCCTTGGCGGCTCTAAGCTCCTTGCCCTTCTCGACGAGATGACCCTGCAGCACGCCAAGGGTGTAGGCGTCCTTCTCGCGCTAAAGCTTGAGCACGGCAAGCTCTTCACCGCTCGCCTTGAGATCGGCCTCCAGCTGCGCCACTTTCGTCTCCAGCTCCTTCTTGGCGGCCTCGGCAGCTGCGGCAGCATCCTCTGCTTCCTTGAGAGCCCCGCCGAATGTTTGCTCGCGCACAGCAAGCTCCTCCTCGTGGCTGTCAAGGTTGACCTTTGTAGGATCGAAAGTATGTCTAGAGGGGGGCTGATTAGACTACTTGACAATCTAAAAGTTCAGCCTTTTGATAAAGACAAGTTTTTGGCAAGTTCACAATGATGATCAAGTCAAGTATCACCCTACACATGCAATTCTAGAGTATAGGCAGCGGAAAGTAAATTGCACATGTAGTAAAGAGAGGTGGAGAAAAGCAAGCGCAATTTGGAACACGGAGATTTTTCTCGTGGTTCCAATAGGTGGTGCTATCGTCAATCCACGTTGATGGAGACTTCAACCCACGGAGGGTAGCAGCTGCGAGAGTCCACGGAGGCTCCACCCACGAAGGGTCCATGAAGAAGCAACCTTGTCTATGCCATCATGGCATCGCCCACGGAGGACTAGCCTTACTCGGGGTAGATCTTCACGAAGTAAGCGATCTCCTTGCCCTTACAAACTTCTTGGTTCAACTCCACATCTTGTGGAGGCTCCCAGCGACACCTAACCAATCTAGGAGGCACCACCCTCCAAAAGGTAATAGATGGTGTTGATGATGATGAACTCCTTGCTCTTGTGCTTCAAATGATAATCTCCCCAACACTCAACTCTCCTCACTGATTTGGCTGTGGTGGAAGAAAGGATTGAGTTGAAAGCAACTTGGGAAGGCTAGAGATCAAGCTTCATATGGTGGGAGTGGAGCAACTTGATCTCAACACAAGGGTAGGTAGTTTTCTTCTCAGAAATGTAAGGTAGGAGTGGTAGTTATTTCTGATGGCTCTCTCCACGAATGAAGAGGGGTGGAGGGGTATTTATAGCCTCCACACAAAATCAACCGTTACACATTTGACCAATCTCGGTCGGACCGAAGTTGACAACTCGGTGAGACCGAAAGTTCAAAACATGTGAGCGTTGGGATTTTCGGTGGGACGAAAATACAATCTCGGTGAGTCCGATTCTTCCAAAGACTAGGGTTTGCCAATCTCGGTGGGACCGACTTCATCATCTCGGTGACACCGATTTGATGACGAAGGTTCTGAAGCTTGGCAACACTAGTTTCGGTGAGACCGAGTTGAGAATCGGAAAATCCGAAATTATTAGGGTTTGGCTTTATGGTGAGGTGGTTCATCTCGGTGTGGTGAGTTTAGGAAATCGGTGGGACCGAGATTACTTATGAGTGTATATTGGAAGTGAGAGTTGGCGATAGTTTAGGAGATATATCACTAAGCACTTTGAGCAACGGATCATTAACATAACCTCATCCCTTTTAATAGTATTGGCTTTCCTATGGACTCAATGTGATCTTGGATCACTAAACCAAAAATGGAGTCTTGAGCTTTTGCCAATGCTTGCCTTAGCATTTTGAGGGTCCACTTCTTGAGTCATTGCCATACCCATATCACTGAACTTTCTGAAATGATTCTCAAGAAACTATTAGTTCAATGATATATATGTTGTTATTAATTACCAAAACCACCGGGGATTAGTTGCACTTTCAATCTCCCCTTTTGGTAATTGATGACAACATATAGATCAACTTTGACAAATGATATAATCAATGAATAATATAAATCGCTTTGAGAAGTATGTGATAAGCAAGAGCTCCCCTAAATTTGTGCATTATTTAAGATTTGCGTTTGAATGCAAATGCACAATCGATTAGGATCATGGGTCACTCTTCCATGTCACATACATCTTGGTGGAGCGCACAAAATGATAAGAATGAATAGCATGCACCCAATCACCAAGACATGAGTAAATGGTCATACAAGATATGAATAGCATATGATAAGCATTAAGCACACATTAAGGCATAGTACGACCAAGCATTCATCAAAGTAGAGCAAACGTAGTATCAAACACATGGAATGTCTCAAAAATCTCAAAAGTATCTCAAAAAGACCGCAAAAGAAACGAAAGAGCAAAAGCGCAAAGACAAAGCACTCTCTCTCTCTCGAAGTCCTATGATCTATACAATTTCTCCCCCTTTGGCAACAAGTTACCAAAAAGTTCGAAAAGTATAGAGCTAAGCGTCACTAGGGACTCTGCTGGCGGCTCCTGTTTGGGTTGATGGAGTTGAGATGGCTGCATCTGCAAAGGCTTGGTGATGTCTGTCTTCTTTGGAGGAGTAGTCCTTTGGAGCTGGAGCTGGGCCTGATGGAGCTGTGGGAGGTCTTGAGGCTGTAGTCTGGTGTCATC
The DNA here is from genome assembly GCA_021437245.1 of Aegilops speltoides. Classification (NCBI taxonomy): domain Eukaryota; kingdom Viridiplantae; phylum Streptophyta; class Magnoliopsida; order Poales; family Poaceae; genus Aegilops; species Aegilops speltoides. The sequence continues at coordinate 281,180,035 of CM038142.1, read as the reverse complement.
CTTTGGAATAGCAGGTGATCTGGGTCTTGTGGGAACCGGGCGAGGCTGTTCATAATCATCTGGACTAGGTCATCCTGCATCTCTGCATGAGCTCTGCCTTCTCCCTCTTTGCTTCCTCGATATCTGCCTCAAGCTTGTTGTGGTGACTTGCACTTGATCGGCTTGACATCCAGAGCATGGATCTTATCTTCAACAATCCTCTCAAGACTCTCCACGAGGCGCACAATCTTGGCAGGCGTTGTTCAATCCTCTGGGTAGCTTCAAGGAGCTGCTCTCCAACACTCTTGGGTTTAGCTGTTGCTTCCTTCTCAGCTTTGGCTTGCTTGGCAGCTTCACTCTTTGCTTGACCTTCAAGCGGCGTTGGGTCCTCCTCATCCATCACAACTTCATTGTCCTCATGCTCGAGGCTGCGATGGCAAGTGTGGTCTATCCAACAAGTATGTGCCCGTGCCAAACTTGGCATTGATAAGCATCTGAATGTGCGGGGCAAATCCACGACCTCTTACAGTCTGCTGCAGTCCTCTTGATAGTCTCAACTTCTCGGGTCCATCACCTTGAAAGGTGCCTTACGATCAAGTATATGCAGCATGTTGATAGAATACCCTCGATCATGCGATGATCTCCGGACTTGGGCATCAAGGTATGCCTCGAGAATTGTGTTTGTGGTAGGTAGACACACTGGAGATGACACTGCTGAGCCGAGCTTCAGATTTCCACATCCTTAGCTGGTACCTCATTGTACATATTCTTCATAGATTCATGGTTCTTCTTGGCAATACCATAGACATCAACATCATCCTCTCTACTGCCTTTGGAGCATTCAGCGGTGCTGCCCATTCTTCAACAGTTGAAGAGAATCTTTGGCCTTGATCATCCATGTGATCTTTCCATCGGATAGAAATGAGGCATGGCATAGAATTGCATGATCATCTCATCATTCCAATCAATCGACTTCGACCAGCGAAATCTGCAACACCACATGCGGTGAAGCTCTCATGCACATGTGGAAAGAAGTCTCTGTGCTCTTCACTATCAATGTATTCCCGGTCAACATAGCGAGTGTCTACAACAATGGGCTTCTTGTCCATTAGCACGATCTCATAGAAGTCCTGCTTTGCTCTACGGTGTGGAATCTTGGATCAACAGTTCTTCTCCTCACGACATATGGATCGACTTGTCTCCATAGCACGAGACCTCTATCCTTTCTTTCCTTCATGTTTTCAGCTCGAGGATGAGCATCATTGTGAATTGGCAATTTAAAGCGAAGTTTCAAGTGTCTGGTGCCTCATCATCGACTCATTTGGTGGCACATTATCTTTCTTCTTCTCTGAAGCTGGGATGTTCTGACAGGTCTTCTTGGGCTTGGCGGCGAGGCTTGGCTTGAGCTGCCTTGGCTGGAAGCGAAGGCTTGGGCTTAGAAGGGCTCCAGCCACGATGGCATCACCCATGAGCTTGGAAGCTTACGAGGAGGCTGGGTGCTTCCTCATCATCATCATCTGCTGCTTCATCATGCACAATCCTCTTCCTCTTGGAAGTTTTCTTCACCTTGCTTGAGTTTCCTCTTCCATACTCAGCTTCTTAGCAGCAGTGGACTTCTTCACTTCTTGGTGCCTTTCTTGGTTTCTTGCCCTTGATGCTCTTTGGCAACAACTTTTCTCTTTGGCTTGGAGAGATCTCTTCCTCGGCAATAAAATCGAGAATCTTCTTCATCGAATTCCTCTTCTTTACATACGATGGCTGCAAGAGGCAAACCACTTGGTGTGCTCCTTTCACCATCATCTGAAAAACTCTTGGCCTCGGGACTAGTGCACGCCTCTGGAATTTCAGCAATTGGTGACTCAGACTGTTTTGGCTGTCCTTGGCATCGACATGGTGACAACACTGTGAATAGATTAGGTGTAAGGCGAGTAGAAGAGTTTTTTTGAAGGGTTGGACGGTGGAAAGACTCCCTCTTGCTTTAGTATATTACCAAGAGTGCCAAACACATTGTACAAGAATTACATTACATATGGACGAGGGTCGATAAGCCCCACAAAGCGGAAACATTTCTTGGTGATCTAGGTGTAGGGAGTCAAGTCAGTGACTACCAACTGTTTTCTATGTTCGGGGACCACGTGACTAATACTAGCAAAGTCCTTCTGAATCTAGCTTTCGGGATGACAACGAGGGGCTACTTGCGAAGTAGTTGTTGTTCCGCTCTTTCCAAAGGCTCCAAGCTGCCACCGGAAAATATCCATGATCATGGGGCGATTGTGTAAAGTTTTAGGTGCATCATCATGTCGATCATGCGCCGATCATTGGCGGGAGATATCAAAATGGGCCCAACATTCCCGCTGAAAGTGCATGTATAGAACAGGTGTTCCAAAGTTTCCTCAACATGTCGCCCACAAAGTAAACAGTCCAGATTGCCCCCGATGTTATAGTGCCTCCGTTTGAGCATGTTCCTTGTGTTGAGGCGATCGGACAGGAGAAACCAGCCAAAGACTTTGAGTTTGGGAACGCATTTAGCCTTCCACAGCCACTTAAAAGCTTCATGCGCAGATACATCTCTGAAAAAGAAGGCGTAGTACGTAGTGGTCTTGAATTCCGTTGCTCCCCAGACGCATGACCAGGTGTCCATTGTGTCGCGCACTCCAAGGTGTCTCACGCGTTGCTGCAGATCCTTCAATTCGGCATGCGCCTGGAGCGAGAGGGGCAAGTGAAATCCCTGCTCGAGACTAGAAATGGTGAGAAACTGTCGGACCGAAGCGTCTTCCAGGTTGGTGTAAGAGAATGCCCGGGGGTAAAGGTCAGCAGCAATGCCATTGCACCAGTCATCCTTCCAAAAGAGGACCGAGTCTCCCGATCCAAGAGTCACCTTCGTGACCCCTCTGTAAACTGGCATCAGTTTGATGAGTTCCCGCCACCAGAGAGATCCACCGGGTGCTATTGCATGTGGTACAGCGGTGGAATAGTAGGAGTCCCATAGCAGGTTAACCCAAGGTATGTCAGTTTTATTGTAAAATTTGTGGAGCAGCTTGAGAAGCAAAGCGTCATTTTGAACCTTAAGATTAAGAACACCAAGCCCGCCACTTTGCTTTGATGCGCAAACCATGTCCCGAGCTGCAAAGAATTACACTTATCGCCATCATCATTTTCTTGATCCTAGCGCATGGCGCCTTATTTTATCCAGTGTTCAATTATTTTTGGCGGGAGAGCGCGAGGTGCCCATCGGGTAAATAGCGGAAGAAGTGACTAGGGAGTTCATTAGAGCCAATTTACGGCGTATGACATCGGAGACATGACGCGGTGATCACGCCCTCGCTGCGAGATCCACGGAGTGAGATCGCGTTGTGGGTTTAGTGGTGCCCGATGGCAGCCCAAGGTATGTAAAAGGCATGTGGCGCAAGAACGGCCGAAGATGTCGGCTAAATCTCGGAGATTATCCTCCGTGGTGTTGATCGGCACCAACGTGGACTTAGTGAAGTTAATGTGTAGGCCCACAGAATCTGCATAATCTTCAAGAATCCGTTTCATTCGCAATGCCTGTGTACGACAAGCTGGCATGACAATGATTGTGTCGTCAGCGTATTGAATAACGGGAAGTTTTATCGCGTCACGCGGTATCGGTAGTTGAAGCTGGTTAGCGTTGAGAGCCTCATTTATAGCTGATTGGAGCAAATCTGCAGCGAGGACGAAGATGAGAGGTGACAACGGGTCCCCTTGCCTCACGCCACATTTGCACCAAAAGATTTTGCCAGGGACTCCATTGAGGAGGACTGAAGACTTCCCGGAGTTGGATAAACATTCGATCCAGTTAATCCACTTTTCGTTGAAACCCATGCTCCGCATGATCATGATGATGGCGAGTCTTTGAACCGTGTGAAGGCCTTAGCAAAATCGAGTAGAAGAGTTATCACAAACTGCGAAGATTTTGCAAAAAAATGAGTTCAAATTTCAGTTTTAGGTTTTCACGAGAATGCATTTCGGTCGGACCGAGTCTAAAATTCGGTGAATCCGAAGTGTTCAAACGAAGCATTCACACCACTTTCGGTGGGACGAAGTGGGTTTCGATCTTCCGAGAACACTAGGGTTTCACTAAATCCTCATTTGATCGCACGATTTGCACAACTTCGATTGAACCGAAGGTCTTGTGCAATGGCGGAGGCCAAATCGGTCATCTGAGAATGTAAATCGGTCTCACCGAGATATTGTTCGGCGAAACCTAACCTAAAACTTTTACTCGAATTTCGTTCTAACGAACTAATCTGTGTTAAGGAAGATCTCAAACGTGGCAAGATGCTAGGCAAACCAATCGTGCATAGAATCGGAGATGGGAACACGAGAGGATCGAAACTCACCCTAACTTGGTGGAGTTCCTCTCTGGCGGCAAGCTAGCGGAGAGAATGTCCGTTGGCGGCGGAGACTGCGGCGAGGCGCCTGACGGCAACGGAGGCGATCCGAGACCACGGCGGCGGCGGCAAAGGGTGTGGGGCGGCGTTACGAAGTAGAAATCAATGCGCGCGACCCACGGATATATATACCCCTCTGCTGTCGGTGGGACCGAGTTGTAAAACTTCGGTGGCACCAAGATGGATAACTGCAAGGCGATTACACATTTCGATCACGCCCGAAATTTACAACTTCGGTTTCACCGGGGTGAAAACCTAGATCAATCAAAGTGCTTTCGGTCGACCGAGTTTGAGTGGGTTGGTCGACCGAAATTACTTAGAAGGTTTTGGAAGTTTAGCCTTTGACGGATCGGTGGCTCAAGTGCTCCTCACTCGGTGTGTCAGATAATAACTTGTTCAAAGTTTGTGATATAAGCATGAATAGAGTTTGAGACAAGAAAGCATAGATAGCTAGGGGGCGAACTTAGGCATTCTTGTCCATCCATTTGGTCGAGAAAAATCAAAAGACCAAAACAACAAATGGATGTCCTCGAATGGATAAAATCATGCATCCAACATGCTCACACAATAAGATAGCAAATGAAATATGTGTCAAACATGCACAATCAAAACTCTAGCTACTATCACACAATTTGTCGATGACTAGGTCATCTTTATATGAGTATATTGACTTAGGAGTCAAATGAGAACATTTGATCATAGGTCATACTCATCGTTTAAGCACAAGTGGGGTTACCACTTTTACATAAAAGCATTGATGTGTTCACATCATTTGAAGATGCTTTAGCTCAATTCTTTAGAGCAAAGCTCCCCTAGATGTGAGAACCCTTTTAAAGGGACAAACTAACCTTGGGTTGTCGTAGAAGACTTCATGTAGATGTTGAAGATGTGGATGCTCAATGTTGATGAAGATCATCAAGAGTTGGGAGCGATCCTTTGGATTGGGCACTTTCAATACCTACATGGGTTAGTCCCACAAGGAACAAACAAGGATATCCATGGACATAGATTGAAGTTCACAATAGATGATGTCCATGAGAGCAATGATTACCTTGTCCTTGACTTACCAACAAGAGGGTTTGTGACTCCATGAACTAGTGCAAGATGTGGAAGTTGATTGCACAAGTTTTTGCCAAAATAAATGTGAGTGAAGTATGTTGGCGGAGTCACCCTCAAGAACTCTCTAGTTCTTCTTCTTGGGATCCACATCATCTTGATGGGAATCCTTGGGGTTATAGTTGAGCTTGACGAAGTAGAACTTGGCGTTTCCTTGGGAACCCACTTGACCATGGCTTTAGGTGCTTCAATAAATGCATCAATCTCCTCTTGAAGCTTGTCCTTTCCTTTTAGCTTGTGGTCTTGTGGTGGAAGGTCATCTTGAGCTTGTTCCACATTGGAAGAAGTAGGATCATACTTCTCCTTTTGAGAAACAAACTTTGGAGTGGGATATTGACCTTCTTCCCATTCAACACCCTCGGCGTTGAACTTTCGCTCAAAACCAATTCCTTGATTCTTCGGTGCCTTCCTTGCTTGCGAACAATTTCCTCAAAGTTCTTGCTTCCGGCAAGGCTCTTGTAGACACCTTTCTCTATAATCCCTTTCAATAAACTATTTTCTTGCTCAAGTGTAACTTGGCTTGAAACATTGTTAGTAGAATCAAGAGAACTACTAGAAGTAACAACATTAGATTTAGCATGGTTATTGTTACTACTAGATGAAGAATTTTTCTTATGCTTGTCATGCTTAGTTTTAATAGGTGGCAAGAAATTAGACAAGAGAAGTCGTTTGGCAAGATATGAAGAACTCTTCTTTGAAGATCGTCATTGATAGCTTTTAGAAACTCATGTTCTTGCTCTAGATTGAGCTTCTCGAGCGTAGCTTCTCATGAGATCTTAGGAGCTCTCTATGATCTTCTTGAGTTGTTTCATGAGCTAACTTAAGAGTGTTTAGTTCTTTAGTTAGGCGCTCAATCTCCTTCATAGCATTGTCATTCGACTCTTCTCGACTATAAAGACTACTAGCATGTTCATCATTACTAGGCTCACTAGATTTGTCATGTAAGCTCATCTTCACCAAGCAAGTCATCCTCATCACTATCAAAGTCAATAAATTCAGGGTGTGATACCTTGGGGCCTTTAGCCATGAAGCATCTTCCAATTCTCTCATTTGGTGAATCAAATAAGTCATAGGAGTTGGATTTGGAGGACACGAGAGCAAGACCGGCAACACCTTCATCTTGACTGTAGTCGGAGTTGGAGTGATAGCTTCTTTCGGAGTGATTGTCGGAGTCGGAGCCGGAGACCCATTCACCTACATGAGCTTGATGTTTTCTTCTTGTGTAGCTCCTTGATGACTTGTCTTTCCTCTCGAATCCTTGCTTCTCCGAGAGGTCTTCGTTCATAACGATCATCTCTACTCCTTCTCTCTTTCAGGGTGACTCTTCTCTTGAGCTTCTTCTTCTTGGAGATTCTTCTCTTCTCTTGTGGGGGCGAAAACACTCATTTGAGTAGTGTCGGGTCTTCCACAATTATGCGATTCGATCACGACTTGAAGATCTCTTTTCATCATATGATCTAGACTTTGAGCTTCTTTCCTTGCTTCTACTCTTGTAGAATTTGTTGAAGTTCTTCACCATTAGGCTTATCTCTTCATTGGAAACTAGCTTGTCACTTGAGGTTGTGGGAGCATCACATGTAGCTTTATAAGCACCACTTGACTTGTTGTGAAGCTCTTCCTTATCTTTAAGTGTCATCTCATGAGCAACAATTCTTCCAATGACTTGGTTGGCTTGAGATTCTTGTAGTTTGGCATCATTTGGATCAAATTGCACGGTGTCATACTTTCCATCAAAGCTCTAAGAATCTTCTTGATGATGAATCGATCGGTCATTTCTTACGCTTCCTAAGCGGCAATCTCATTTGTGATGAGAGCAAGCCTAGAGTACATTTCAGCGACTCCTTCACCTTCCTTCATCTTGAACTTGTCAAGTTGACCTTGAAGAACATCTAGCTTTGATTCCTTCACGGACTCGATGCGTTCGTGCATTTCGACAAAAGTATCCCAAATCTCTTTTGCATTCTCAAGGCGGCTGATTTTGTTGAACTCCTCGGGACACAAAGCATTGAAGAGAATGTCACAAGCTTGAGCATTGTCTTGCAACATCCATAATTCATCCATTGTAGCTTCACGATCCAGAACTTTTCCTTCCTCGAAGAACTCACCTTGCAAACCAACACAAATAATTCCCCATGCGGCGGGGTTATGTCCAAGAATATGCATTTTCATTTTATGCTTCCAACTAGCAAAATTTGAACCATCAAAGTAAGGACCTCTCTGAAAATTACCCTCACTAGGCGCCATACTCTCTAGGTTGTGAAACCAAGCTTATGGAGTCAATGCAATGAAACCAATACAATGGAGACCAAAGCTCGATACCACTTGTAGGATCGAAAGTATGTCTAGAGGGGGGGTGATTAGACTACTTGACAATCTAAAAGTTCAGCCTTTTGATAAAGACAAGTTTTTGGCAAGTTCACAATGATGATCAAGTCAAGTATCACCCTACACATGCAATTCTAGAGTATAGGCAGCGGAAAGTAAATTGCACATGTAGTAAAGAGAGGTGGAGAAGAGCAAGCGCAATTTGGAACACGGAGATTTTTCTCGTGGTTCCGATAGGTGGTGCTATCGTCAATCCACGTTGATGGAGACTTCAACCCACGGAGATAGCAGCTGCGAGAGTCCACGGAGGCTCCACCCACGAAGGGTCCACGAAGAAGCAACCTTGTCTATGCCATCATGGCATCGCCCACGGAGGACTAGCCTTACTGGGGTAGATCTTCACGAAGTAAGCGATCTCCTTGCCCTTACAAACTTCTTGGTTCAACTCCACATCTTGAAGGAGGCTCCCAAGCAACACCTAACCAATCTAGGAGGCACCACCCTCCAAAAGGTAATAGATGGTGTTGATGATGATGAACTCCTTGCTCTTGTGCTTCAAATGATAATCTCCCCAACACTCAACTCTCCTCACTGATTTGGCTGTGGTGGAAGAAAGGATTGAGTGGAAAGCAACTTGGGAAGGCTAGAGATCAAGCTTCATATGGTGGGAGTGGAGCAACTTGATCTCAACACAAGGGTAGGTAGTTTTCTTCTCGAAATGTAAGGTAGGAGTGGTAGTTATTTCGATGGCTCTCTCCACGAATGAAGAGGGGTGGAGGGTATTTATAGCCTCCACACAAAATCCAACCGTTACACACATTTGACCAATCTCGGTCGGACCGAAGTTGACAACTCGGTGAGACCGAAAGTTCAAAACATGTGAACGTTGGGATTTTCGGTGGGACCGAAAATACAATCTCGGTGAGTCCGATTCTTCCAAAGACTAGGGTTTGCCAATCTCGGTGGGACCGACTTCATTATCTCGGTGACACCGATTTGATGACAGAAGGTTACAGAAGCTTGGCAACACTAGTTTCGGTGAGACCGAGTTCAGAATCGGAAAATCCGAAATTATTAGGGTTTGGCTTTATGGCTGAGGTGGTTCATCTCGGTGTGACTGAGTTTAGGAAATCGGTGGGACCGAGATTACTTATGAGTGTATATTGGAAGTGAGAGTTGCTGATAGTTTAGGAGATATATCACTAAGCACTTTGAGCAACGGATCATTAACATAACCTCATCCCTTTTAATAGTATTGGCTTTCCTATGGACTCAATGTGATCTTGGATCACTAAACCAAAAATGGAGTCTTGAGCTTTTGCCAATGCTTGCCTTAGCATTTTGAGGGTCCACTTCTTGAGTCATTGCCATACCCATATCACTGAACTTTCTGAAATGATTCTCAAGAAACTATTAGTTCAATGATATATATGTTGTTATTAATTACCAAAACCACCGGGATTAGTTGCACTTTCAACCTTCGCTCGCCAACTTCGCCCTCCAGCGAGAGAGCGGCTTCTCGGCGGCAAGCGGCTGTTGCTCTTCAACTTCAGCCCTCTCGAGGAGGAGGCTTTCCGCTCCTCGGCAAGTTGCTTCCGCTCCTCTGCCGAGGGACGGAGAGCTTCTGGTTAAAATCCGGAGCTCTTCCGCGCGCTTCTCGATATCCTCCCGCCGCCGCAACAAAGCGCTTCTCGGGATTCCAGCTTGGCTTTGTCGGCGCGGTAAGCGGCAGCGGCTTCACATGTTGCTCCTCCTCGAGACTTCGCCCTTCTGCTGCTCGGCGCATCAACCAGCGTCGGCCCATCCGGGCGACACCTCTCCATCAATGATTTATCCTTGACCGGCGCCCGGAGCTTAGCGCCAGGGGAGCTTGATGAAAACGCCATCGCCCGGCCTTCAAATAGGCGCGGTGGGCTCTTGAACTGGCAGCTGCGGCAATGGCGGAGGATCGGCGGTCGGCGTGGCGCTGGCGCTCCTGCGGCCTCGGGGCCGTCGGTCTGTCGCCAGACCCTCGCCCGGCTTTTGCGGCGGCAGCTTTAAGCGGCCTCTTCGCCCGGCGAGATCATCGGCGCCAGCTGCTTCTTGATGGTAGCGGCGTCGTCGGTATTGCAGCGTTCTCCTTCTTTGGCGACCTCGGTCTCCATCGGCTCCGTGGCGAGAGGATCGGCGGCGGAAAAGGGAGAAAAGTCAAGCAAATATCTAAAAAGAAAGCGAAGAAAGAACCCAAGGGAAGTTTTCAAGCAAGAGGATTACTGTACTAGGTTCTCTGGTCATGGTCTCCGCCACGGAAGTCATTTGGTGTTGTCCTTGCGGAGAACTCTCCCTTGCGGAGACTCTCCTTGCGGAGAAGCAGCTCCCTTGCGGGGAACCCTCCTTGGCGGTGTAGTCGGCAGATGGCATGTCGAGGCGGTTTCCTCGGCGCTCTGGTGAGCTGCTCTGCTCCTCATAAACCGATAGTCGGATGTCGGCAAAGAAAAGAGCACCCATGCGCGCCCTAACAGCGGAAGTCAACCATATACTTCTGCTGGGGGCTGCGGCTGAGGGGCTGCTGAGGAATAGTTGCGGGTCCGGCAAGGTGGTCTCGGACACACACCCCGCTGTCGCGGTGGGTTCGTCCTCGATGACAATCACCGGGACCTTGGCTCTCTTCGCCGTTCTCTGGGCCAGAGTCCTGAAAAGGAATGAGTTCAAAGTAAAGCAAATCAGATACAAGACAAAACAGCAAGAATTGAAGAACTATGAGTACATCAGAGAATCTTACTCTTCTTCTTCCTCGTCGGAGCTGAGCGCGGAGAGGTCGAAGTCGGGCTCACCTCCGGCGCGACGAGGCGGAGGAGTAGGTTCCCTTAGCCGCTTGGCGAGGCGATGGCGGTGGTGCAGGGCGACCCAGCTCGGGCGCCGCCCGCTGAGCATGAGGCGGCGGGAGCGAAGCGGTGGTCCGGGATGACCCCGCTCCAGTTGCCGTAGCGGCGTGAGGTGCTCCCGCGGCAACAGTGCTTGCCATGGTGGAGCGTGTCGTGCAGCGCAGCGGCTGTTGACACATCTGCCGCCCCGCTACGTCCCCGGCCTTGCGGAGACGCCTTCTTGGTGGAGCTGGGGGCTCTGCTTGCGGCGAGCTGTCTGAAGATGAGGAGGAAGAGGATTGGTCTTCAATGAGCCGCTCGCACCATCGGCGGGCTCGCTCGACTCGACTTCAGGCCCGACAAGCTCTCCCTCGCCGGCAAGCTGCTCTCGCTCAGCAAGGCTTACCGCCTTTGCTGCCCCTGCCTCCTCCACGGTGAATCAAACTTCGCCAGCGGCAGCCTACCACCGCCTCTTCGGTCTAGTGGCGTCTGCTGCATCTCCCCATCGGTGGTGTCGCGAGTAAGGCTTTTGTTCATCCGGGCGGACCGGCACTTCTACCAAGCCGTCAAAGAACTCCTGCGGCGTCGTCTGCGGGCTCCTGCCAAGTTGGGACAATTCCATACGAATCGCTGCGCGGCATCATTACCGCGGATCGCGGTCGGCGAAGAGTTGTTACCTGCAATGGAATGGCACCCTTGGCAACCTAAACGCCGGGATGTTGAGGTCGTGTTTGAGCAGTTCTGGAGCATGGCATCGGTTCGGGGCAGATGAAGTTGAAGTTGAGCCCGGCCGCAGCCTCATGATATCCGCCGCGTTACGGAACTCCCGGTGGGTCTCCTCCTCTCTGCGAAGCGTCGGGCGGCGAAGAAAATCTGCGCCATGCGCGCCTCTGATGAAACCCGGCAAGCTGGCGTAGGATCCGGGTGATGGCAATCTTCAGCCATCGTCTTCCGGGGCCACATTGCTCCAATCGTTGCCGCGCGCTACTGGGGCTTGGCGTCGGGCGATAAATGGCTGCGGGTTCTCCTCGACAATCCAGCACCAGTCTGCTCTCCATTCCTCCCACTTGCCGTGGAGCTCTCCCTCCAGATAAGCTTCCTTCTTGCCAGCTCTCGAGATCCAGGCGATTCCGCCGGATAAAGGCTCCTCTCTCTCAACTCGGGGCATAAAGAAGTGGCGAAAAAGAGCTACATTTGGATAGACTCCGACAAAGTTTTTAGCGAGATGTCGAAAACTGCCATGTCGAAGCGGCATTGGGGGTGAAGTCAGGAGGCGGAACCGTAGGTGTTCATAATGTCGCGAAAAACTTCGAGAGAAAGCGGGCGAGCCGCGATGAAAAAACTTGAAGAAGGATATCCATTGAGCCCGTTCATGCGGTGAGAGTACCTTTGTGCGGCGTATCGCTTCGTCTCCGTCGACGAAGGGTAGTAGTACTCCCTCAGCTCCTTGGCGGCGAGCTTGGGGAAGGTTGCCGCTCCTTTCCGGCGCCGCGACAGCTGCGCCTCGGTCGACTTCACGACCTTCCTTATCGACTTTGAGCCATGGCGAGAGGTGGTGGGGAGATCGGCGGCGTTGGTGGTGCTGGTGGAGATGGGGCGAACCTTGCTCTCTTTCGACTTTGGGAAGAAAGGGAGGCGGCGGAGGTTTACGAGATTGGAGCAACAACAAAGCGAGATGGGCGAACTGCCCTGTTTCCCTGCTTATAAAGAGGAGGGCGGACGTTCCGTCTTTCGAATAAAAACCACCCATGATCTCTCCACGCGCCGCATTCGACCGTGCCGTTAGGGGAGGCGCGGTGAATCTGAGTAAGATATGGCGTAACCCGGGCGGCGTGCCCGTGCCTGTTTGAACTGGCCAGCAGGCCTTCGGCACGTGTGTGCCCGGGCCGGGGCTCTGTCGGTGTACTAGAGTAGGGGTACCCTAGTATCCCGAACTTGTGCCTGGCGATCGCGACACCAGCGGCAAGGCTTGCGGGTGACCGCCAAGGCCCTCCGTGGTTCCTTTGGAGCCATTCAAGAACAAAGTATTCAATCCAAGGAGACAAGGCCCCGCAAGAGGCTTGCTTGGGGGAGGCCAACCGAGGCATCTCAAGGAACTTGCAGCGGCGGCGCCATGCGTCCGGCGAGGCGATGGCGACAAGCTTCGGGGCGCGACAAGACAACGACCGCGGCAAAGCGCTTGCGCTGACAAGCTACCACTACATACTGTGCGTAGCACATCCACCAACATGTCATACAGGACCTTTCCGGTATGCGTGGCAGAAGGATGTGCAGCCAGGTGTCTGTGATGACAGCGGCAATGACAAGATTGCCATCATGGCAGCGATGGCGTCCTGACGGTCCTTTACGCACTATTTGGGCGGCAGAGAGCGGGCATTTAATGCCTTTGTCCCTGCCGTCGGGGTTAGGTATGGTACCTTTATGCGGTGGTTGTACCAACCGCAACTCCTTTCCATTTTACCCTTGTCTCGTTGCCAGCGTCGGTGACCCCTTGAGCATATAAAAGGAGACCCATGCGCATAGCGTGAGGGGGGTTGAAGCGAAAACACTCACGCTCGGTCTCGTTAGCAGCTAGTGTATCTTGTAGCATTCAGCGCTCGAGCAAGAACCCAATACACTCGGACATGCAGCGATAGGAGTATTATCTCTTGGAGACCTCGAAGCTGGAGTAAGTGCTCGTGTGCCGCCTCGATCCGCTCTTGATGCGACCTCCGCCTCCGCTGAACGAAAGGGCTCGGTCCGCCCGGTCCCATAGGTGTCCGTGGATCGATTCCCACGACACGCACCGAGGAGGAGCTTCGCCATCGTCGCTCTGGAGGAAGGCCACAGTAGAGCGAAGCCAGGAACCCCTCGGCCTTGACCCTTGCGAGTTGAGGTCGACATCGGCATGGGTAGCAAAGCCGCTTGCCATTGTGGGAACTTAATCTTTGGGCCTCTATAAATAATGCAAGCTTGTAACTAAAATACCTAGAAAGGTGAAGCTGAATCTTTGGGCCTCTAGAAATAATGCAAGCTGAAACTGAAATACCTAGAATGGTGAAGCTGAATCTTTGGGCCTCTAGAAATAATGCAAGCACAGAAACTTAAATACCTAGAAAGGTGAATTGAATCTTTGGGCCTATAGAAATAATGCAAGCTGAAAGCTGAAATACCTAGAAAGGTGAACTGAATCTTTGGGCCTCTAGAAATAATGCAAGCTTGAAAATGAAATACCTAGAAAGGTGAAGCTGAATCTTTGGGCCTCTAGAAATAATGCAAGCACGAAACTCAAATACCTAGAGGTGAACTGAATCTTTGGGCCTCTAGAAACAATGCAAGCTGAAATTGAAATACCAAGAAAGGTGAACTGAATCTTTGGGCCTCTACAAATAATGCAAGCACTGAAATTGAAATACCTAGAAAGGTGACCTGAATCTTTGGGCCTCTAGAAAGATTTATTACCTCCTCAAGCAGCATCAAACAATTCCATGCATGCACCACAAATCTATAGCAACTTTGATCGGGATCTACTTTTCCAAATCAGAATTACCGCTAGAAACAGCGAGATCAATGATATGGTGCGTGAGGCGAAGAAGAACGAACAAACTCACCCCTCTCACGACCTCCTGGTAGATGCAGCGACAGAGGAGAAAAAGCAGTGGTGAAGGGGGTGGGCGACCTTGAAGGTCGGAGGAGAGGCGGTGGAGTAGGGCGGAAGGAAGGAGGTGGCGGGAGGAGAGAGGCGGCGGCGCTTGGGAGGCCCTATAGGGAGCAGAGAGGAGTCGTCTTGAGGGGGGCGATCTGAGTGCAGGCGGGTGAGATTTTTAGGGAGGCGATCAGTGCGGGCAGGTGAGATTTTTTTAGTTCTCTTTTAGTGGGCCCAGGATAACTAACCCAATTAGAACCACTCCATCGGGCTAGTTTATTTAGCTGGGTTAGAGCAAACCAGCTCAAACTAACCCCTCTTGTTTCAATAATTTGAGGCTATTTCAACCCAAACTAGCTCTAACTCAGGGATCCAAACAAAGAGGAGTGTTACTGTACATGCTACAGTGTGGACCGTAGCACATTGTTTTTTATGGCCATATCACCACATTATTGTTTTCTCTTTGCTGGTTCCTTTGGGCTACCGTGGTTTACCAGGCTGGTTCAACTGAGCTGCCGTGGTTAGCACTCCTCAGGCACAGTAGTACTCCCTCGTTCCTAAATATAAGTCTTAGTAGATATTTTCTTGTGGAGCACATCGATGTATATAGATGCATTTTATGTGTAGATTCACTCATTTTCTCGTATGTGGTCCATAGTGAAATCTCTCCAAAGACTTATATTTAGGAACGAAAGAATAATATAATACTAGTATATGCCGCATCATTCTTTGCTCCTTCTTACTACTCCGACATGTGGGAGAGCCGACATCCGGGTCGGCGTGTCATGCACCAGATTAGGCCTTGAGCAGAAGGGGGCATCACCCGGTTGGGCGCCACTAATTCATGACTATAGTGAGTGGTCATATCACAAGTCTTTCCAGCAGTAACGCGCCATCAAATCGCACAGCCCCACTCGCTCACCCTCCTCGCCTCTCTGTCAAACCGCTTACCCGAAAACTACCGCGCGTACTGCCCGGGAAATGCCCCACCCTCAACTTTTAACTACGGAAAATAGTTCGAGCTTGTTCGTTCTATATAAATACAGTACTTACTGTATGTTTATTCACCTGTGGGGTTGTTCAAAGAATGGAGGGGCGGGGAGGACAAGTGAACAATACTACCTCTATCCGGGTTTATTGGTCCCCATTGTATTTCGTGCCAAATTTTGACCATAGATTAAACTAAGAAAATGTTCACGCATGTCACCAAACATTATATTTTTCAAAACTATGTTCAAATACGAATCCAATGAGATAATTTTCTTGACATGCACTAACATTTTGTTAGTTAAATCTTTAGTCGAAATTTGGCACAAACTATAAAAGGACCTATTAACCGGGGCGGAGGTAATCTTGTAGTAGTAAGTAGAAGTAAGTAGAGTAGTCACCTTAAATAGAGAGTTTCTTTTCTTTAATGCCACGTACACAAATTGAAAGCGCTTGTTGTGGAGAGAAAAAGATAATCACTCCACTATAGGGCCTTGAGGGCTGGCGCTTTCTTTACTAGGGTTGCTCTCTTCATTCTCTCATCCTCTCGGATATAAACAAGACAGCGGTAGCGACATTTTCTCTCTGCTCACGCTAGTCACACATCCGGCGGATCCCTTGGCGGTGTGTGTGAAAGGACTAAAAGGTGCATCGTTCACACGGTCATCCGCCGCCGAGGAGAAACCCATAGCTATCGGAGGGCCCGATCCTCTGCCCGTGCCGTTCTCTCAAACCTGGCCCGGCTCGGGAGGCCCTCAGACTCTTCTTCCTCCTGCCGTTTTGTCCATGAATCCGACCTGCCGCCGCCGACATCCGGTGACCCTCGGTATAAGTTCTTGGCGGCCTTTCTCTCTGCCCCACTCCCCGCGTGTGCGCACGTGCATCTTTCTACTCCCATCAGCTCTTCCAAAGCCACCTAAATTTTTAGTATTATTAGAGGTAAAGCTACTTCATGCATTGAATCTAGGGCTTTGTTCAAACAACGAAGAAAGGAAAGTTGTAGCATGAATCTAGGACTTGATTCAAAGAAATAATATGGTGAAAGTAGTAGAGACCGGATACCCAACGGTCTATTGGTTGAAAAAGGAAATAATGGGAAAAGCGGTACAAACTAAATAAGGAACAGATCTATTATTGGTTGAAAAAGGATAGAAAGTGGCGGCTGGTGGACAAGTCAGCGAGTATGTCGAGGATTAGATTTGCTGCCATCACATAGTAAAGGTCTCTAGGATTAGATTTGCTGCCCTCACATAGTAAAGGTCTCGAGGATTAGATCTGCTGCCCTCACATAGTAAAGGTCTCGAGGATTAGATTCTTTGCCCTCACATAGTAAAGGTCTCGACATTTGATTTCTTGCCCTCACATAGTAAAGGTCTCGAGATTAGATTTGCTACCCTCACATAGTAAAAGGCCTCCGAGTTAGATCTCCTGCCCTCACATAGTAAAGGTCTCGAGGATTAGGTTTCTTTGCCCTCACATAAGCGTGAACAAGCTCGGCATCACCACTTTATGCCTCCTTGTAGGTACATTGTCTTTGATCGTCCTTGTATCGCATGTCCTTATACCAACCTTTTGCTTTGGGTTTTTCTTGATAAACCAACCTTTTCTTTGTAAGGGTGCATGTAAAATGAAGCGATCCTGCTGTTACCTTAGGGACATGTCTAAAAGTGTTATTGTTAATCTAATGCCTCGGTGATAAGATGCAATTAAAGCGTGTTACAAATGGCACTTTTTGTTTTCCCAGTATGATAAGTAAGTTGCTCCTTTCTGTTCTTGAGTGTCTGGTGTCCCCACGATCCCATGCCCTTAAACCAACTCTTTAGATGTTGTTGATTTCTTGTGTGCAGTAAACAAGCAATGCCACCATTAAAGTAATCCCATATCAGAGAATCTCATTGTTGATCATAATGCTACGGTAACATGAAGCATTCTTGACGTTAAAATTTCTCTTGTCCTGCGTGATTTCCATGAACATAATTAAGATGCTTCTTTTCATTTTGTATATGTTTCGTATATTCTTATTGACCATCAACTGTTTACTTTCTATCATTTTGTGCAGATAGGGATCTCCATTTCACCTTGTTGCTATTGTGACCTTTTGGTGAACTGCACAAAACACTTTTTGGAATGAGTGTCTTGTGCGGTTCAACTAAAAAGCATCGCGTGGGCAACATCTCTCAATTTTGGTGGGCGCACAAAATGGTTGAACTAAAGTGAAACCATGCTCTCCTGTCTCCTTGTTTGTGCTATGCAAACAGGAATACTCTACTACAGATGTTGTGACGGTCAAGAGCATTCACCAAGTTCTTTGATTGTATGACATGGCTAGCCAAGATGGATTTAATCGATATTCACTTTATAAAAAGGCTCTAATGGGTTGGTTACGAATCTTGCAAAATTTGGGAATCGATGAGATGTGTAGGCATCTTTGTTGTACTTATTATTTGATTCTTATTTGTTGGTTACGAATCTTGCAAGCTGGGAATGAATGAGGCGTGTAGGCATCTTTGTTGTACTTATTATTTGGATCTTATTTGTTGGTTACGAATCTTGCAAGCTTTGGGAATCCATGAGATGTGTAGGCATCTTTGTTGTACTTATTATTTGGATCTTATTTGTTGGTTACGAATCTTGGAAAATTTGGGAAACACGGCATGATGATGCGAGGATAGCAACCATAAGAAACAATTCAAACTTGGTAGTATTATCTTTGTGAAAGTCGACAAATGTCTTGATCATGTGCGTCTGAGAATAATAATTCTAATTGTTGTACATGTTGATCCGTGTACTTTGTAGAACAAGCCAATCGTTGCTTGTTTTAAGTATAAATTTCTACTAAAGCTAATTAAATATAAGTAAAGTGACCACTAACTCCTGTTATTCTGATACCAATCTGAGACCTACTCATGAACGAAGTAGGTTTCTTAATGGAGGCGTTTGAATCTTGAGGTGCATCTTCTGCAGGCGTGCGTGGCAGACGAGGAGGGTAATGCTTGTTGTCGCTGTACACACTCAGCTTCTTGTTGAATCCAGTTCCCCAAAGCTGGAAAATGAATGCTGCCGCCGCCTACACACTCATTCACTCGAAGAGACTCCATGGTGATCAGGGGTAAGCTTGCTGGATATGGACTTGACAAGGAGTTAGTTAGCCGTTCATCCTATGGCTGCACCAAGTTGAATGTGATGTACACCAGCGATCTGAACTTCGGTGAAGCTACTGCCTCGCCTCAGTCCTATGGCTGCACCGAGGTTACGGAGCATTACGCCCGTTTCATCGGCGGCCGAGTAGACCTTCGCTACGGTAGAGAAGGAAGAAGCGACGATTCGGCCATCGGTGCAACAAGCTTGTTGACATCTAAAGTAATACAAGATCATCGACAGCGAGGCGGAGAAGGACTCCGTGGTTGACCTCGCTGAGACCATCGCCGACCCACGATGCGCCAACATGAAAGAAGGCGACTGAACCGTGGCGGTACCTGCGAATCTAGACTACATAACCTATGCGGCCAGGGCGCATCGCGTACTCTCGACATGTGCAGGCGGATCTTGGACATGAGGCGTGTGCGCTTCCGTAACCGGCAGTACACGGACAGCCGTAGCATCATGATCAAGCATGCCAGGAAGGTCTAGATGATGTACTTTATCATCTGAGTGTTTCATGCATTAGCCTATGTGTCGTAATTATCTGTTTTGTCCGAAATATTTCTTTTAAGAACCCATTAACCTGATTGCTTTTTTTAGTGGCTATTTGCTAATGTATGTAAACTAGTTCACTTGTCCGTAAAAAACTAGTTCACTTTCGGCTGCCGTGCTTTGAATCTCCTTCCTCCCAACATATTCCTCTCCTCCGTGGACCCAACAGGTCTCGAATTTTCACCCACTTTCTTTTTCGATGTAAGCGAGTTTTCTCCCGGTACTTTCCCTAGAACCAACTCAAGCTGTCCCGTCTAGCCTAAAAATAATAATACCCCGTACTATTAACTCATCAAATTAAAATGATATTTTATTTAAGTAAGTTGAAAGTTCTTAAAAATAATAATAATAATTGTTTATATATAACTTGCCAAGTTAACTCCTAGTGGTTGCGTACATAAGCTTGCAAAGATTTTCTTGACGTGCAATCATGTGTTTATGTTTTATAACATTTCTCCGTCTAGCCCAACATGATATTTTCACCAAGCCCGGCAAATCTGATTTAGAGAAAATGCAAATGGGATTTAAGCGGGCTGCATAGATGCTACATCATTGTTTCACCCAGCCCACCAAATGGACTAAAAACAAATGGGTGGTGACATGTGGTCGAATGTTGAAGCCTAAGAAGGCGTTGGTTACATCAACGGCCGGCATTCTTCTTCAATCTCGTCTTCTTCCCCCAGCTGCGGAACCGCTTTGCTCAACCTTCGTCGGCGGCGTCGTTTTCGCTCCTCGGTGACGCTACCCAAAGGCAGCGAGCCATCCCTCCTCCGCACCTCTGTTATTCTCTGTCAGTGTAGGCCCACCCCACCGAACAGTCAAGTTTCCCACTCCTCTCCGTCTGCGACTCCTTTGCCGCGTCTTCCCCATCTCCGGGTCGTTCGGTCTAGGGCCTTGCCGTCGTCCCTTTGCCTCGGTGCGCTTTCGGGCAGCGTAGTAACATATGAAGTCATTGGAAGAAGGGCTGTCGTGGAAGCCGGACGGCTGGGACCCACGAGGTCCATGGTACGCACACAAGGAAAGTACCTCCTTATTACGCATTATGCGTGCCTTGTATGTGGGAAGGGCTTACGTATTTCGCGAATAAAGCGTCCACCGGTGACGGTCGAGACCCACCAGCTATATCTTTGCGCAGAAGTGCCTCCTTATTACGCACCAAAAATGAATACCCCTGCTAGCTGGGACCCACCATAGTGGGTGGCTAACTTGTGGGCCTACTAAGTTGACGAGGACGGAGGGCTTTGTCAACTTAGTCAATATGAACGATTCTA
Organism: Aegilops speltoides; assembly: GCA_021437245.1. NCBI lineage: Eukaryota > Viridiplantae > Streptophyta > Magnoliopsida > Poales > Poaceae > Aegilops > Aegilops speltoides. The sequence goes on along the minus strand of CM038142.1, from coordinate 281,159,784 downwards.
GCTCCAGTGACCGTACGATGTCCATCCAATGGTCATAGTGCTTCTTCAACCTCTGGTCTTCTTGCTCCAGCCGCCCAAAGCAGCGTCGGTCGTGCCGCGTGCTCCTGCCTCTGGTGGCCGGCTGTGATGCCGCGGAGGCCCCACTGCCCCCTACTACGCCCATCGCTGGCCCAGGGTATCCCTCTACTCACCCGTACCCCCTGTTATTCTGCGGCGATAGCAGCCTCACGCCGCAGCCGAACTAGTGAACCCTCATACTCCTCTTCGCGTGGGCATCCACTGCCGCATCTTTCCCGGCTCCTCGTCATCCCCTTCCTAGGCCTCGCTGTCGTCCACCGCCTTGGTGTCTCGGCGCGGTGTGGTCAATGTGGTCAACGACCGACTTCCATCAGAAGAGTACTGTACGTGGAGAGGCTGACAGCTAGGTCCAAGGCCACAACCCAGCTTTTTTTGTGATATGCCAAGTAAGTCGCTTTGTCAGGCCTGTTGGGCTGCAAATCTTTCAAGACGAGGAGAGCTTCATTAATTTGGCGAGAAAATAGCCTATCGATAATGAGAAATGGGCTGTACATTTTTAAAACACATCAAACCTGCAATTAGTTTCAAATATCTTTTTTCATTTGAGATTTTAAATTACATTAATTTTTATGCATGGAGAATTTGTTGGATTTTATATTGATATACATTTATTTTAAAATCAATTTGAATCGCAGTCGAAATTTCGGGATTAAAAACAGTTCGGACCCTTTTGAAATATGCAAAATTTAATATAATTTTTAACCGTTGCCACAATATGGGCTATAATGCTAACAAAAGAATATGGGCTCCAAACAAAACCTTAAAATTAGCAAATGGGTTGTAAATTATTAGAAATAATGGCGGATGGGTTGTATCTGTTTTTCCACAGATTTGAGGCTTTCATAAAAAAGGTTGGCCTGGCGTTGGTTGTTGGATGGCCATTCAACGGCCGTCGTGCTTCTTCAATCTCTGCTCTTCCTGCTCCAGCCGCTCAAACAAGCGCCGGCGGGACTGCCTTCTCCCTCCTACCCGCGGCCGGCTGTGCTGCCGTGTCACATCCCTAGTTCTGGTAATGCTTAGTGCTTGCATTAGAGTGTTGCATCATTTTTAAATACTATTTAAATTGAAATGGGGATTGATCAAACCCGATGTCGAGAAAAATTCAACTAGGTTCAAATAAAAATCATTTTAATGAATCCAAAATGCCTTTGAAAATGTTCATGATTTTTGATAAAGGTGAAAACCCTGCCAACAATGATGGACATATTTTTAGGTCATCTGGATTTTGAATTAAATCATATGTATTTGATTTGGGGCATTTTAATTCTATAAATAAGTTTAAATGCTTCAAAATTTCGAAAGCAGATGAGGGCCTCTGAAATAACTCGTTGCTACCCACAAATATTTTCAGAATTTATAGAGTTGGTTTGGGACTAAAACTAAATCGAAACAAACATAAAATTTAGAAAAAGAAAAGTTGAAGCAGAAAGAAGCGGGGACCATACCTGCCACCCACCTACCTAGCGCCTCTTGGTTCGGCCCGGCCAGCCCAGCCAGCCTGTTGCGATCATCTCCCACCTCTGCCGGAAAAGCGGCGCGTGGGCCTTTGAAACCCCCGGCCCTCCTGCTTCCACAGGGGCCGGGCCTTCTACCGTGCCACCGGAGACAGCCGAAGCCCTTGTCCCCTCTCCCTCACTCCTTGCTCTCTCTCCTCCTGGCTCTCTCCGGAGCACACCGCCCGCCACCGTCGCCGCCCGCTCTCTGCCCAGCCGCCCATCGAGCTGGCTGACCTCCCCACTGTATCCCTAGGCTCCGCCCGCTCTGCTGCGTTGTGAGAAGAACAAAACAAGCCCGGGGCCCCTCAGCCTCGCCATCGCCGTCTTCCTCATTCTCGGAGCCGACCACCCCGTCGTCGATTCGCAAGCCACAGGACATCCCAAGCAAGCGAACCCATCGCCGTAATCGCTTGAAACGCACCGTCGTTTCCCCTAACCCCGTGGCCTAGCGCTCGCTCTAGCGCCCGTTTGTCCATGGCGCCCGAAGCACGCCGCCCGCCTGAGCTTGTCGCCGGCGAGGCTCCGGTGTGTCGGCCCGTTCATATGCCCGTTGGCTTTGTGAAACTGCGAGAACACGTAGGTGCTACCCGTTGATCCCGTGCGGTGTCGCCGTTTTCGCCGGCACCGAACTCGGCGGCCGCAACCGAGCTTCGCCGCCGTCGCTCCGGCCACCCCGGCACTGGGAGACCATGACCATCCGGCAGCGCCATCGCGCCCGGCTCTCCGTGGGGCCAAAGGAGCAGCGAGCGGTGCCTTTGTAAGCGAAACCAGCCACCGGTGCATCTCGCGCGCGTTTCGGTGTCGCGGCATTGAGCTCGGCGATCTTGGCGTGGCATGGTTAATTAGCGCTAATGATGCCACTAACTAACCCCTCTCTCGCGACTACAGGGCCCACGCCCTAATTAACATAGATTACATTTTGCTTAGTTTTAACTAACTGTGGGCCTGGCGTCGGTGTTGACTCTGTTGACGTGGCCGTTGACAAAACCCACATGCGTGACCGTAGGCAGCACTAGCTCATTGACGGTGGGCCCCACGCGTTAGATTTGACTGGACCCGGTGCATTGACCTCTTGAGGTCAGCATGGCCTTAATCTTGTATGATAATTATTTTGGATTTAATCTTATTCAGGAAATTCCAGAAAATACCACAAACTTCTAAAAATCATAGAAAATCAACCATAGCTCAGAATGAAATAATTTATATATGAAAAATGATCAGAAAAATCCAATCTATCCATCTGTACCACTTTCATGCATATTAGAACAACTTATAGCTGCTGTTTAGCACAAATCATTTAAATGGCATTTAAACCTTCACATATGGAGTTTGAATTTGAATCTTTGATTCAAACCAGCTTCATTTAATCTGGTTGCTAGTTGCATTACCTCAAACCATAGCATAATGCCATGTCATGATCATGCATCATATTGTGCATTTGCATTGATTGTGTTTCTTTCTCAGTTGTCGGTAATTGCCCCCTCTCGATAAGCAGCGTTCCAGCGATGAGTTCGATGACACCGATGAAGAGATATACTATCTTCAGAAGTGCCAGGCAAGCAAAACCCCCTTGTTCATTCCGATACAATCCCACTCTCTCGCTCCTGCTCTCTTTTATTGCATTAGGACTACAACGTTTCAACTGTTACATGCTGCGGTAGTTGAACCACTTTATCCTCTGCATGACCTGTCATTCCACAGTAAATAGATGAAACCCACTAGCATGAGTAGGAGTTGTTTGAGCCCTGATGTGCCTACTAATTCATGCTTGCTTGTCATGCCTGCTATTGCTTAGAGTTGTGTCGGTGCGATTCGCCGGGAATGAATCGGAGGTGTGTGAACATGTCCTCTTGTTGAGAGCTAAGTGTGTGAACACGATTTGGTAAAAGGTAGCGGTGAGAGGCCATGTAGGAGTACATGGTGGGTTGTCTCATTGCGGCCGTCCTCGAGAACTGAGTTACGTGTTTGTGATCCATGAACAGCTACTACCACGCATTGGAATGCTTAAGTGCCCCTCTCGACTTATTAATCAACGATCTCTGTCCGGGAGTTGCAACTAGTTTACGGTGTTTGTAGGTAGTGTTAGTAGTCTACCAAGTGGCACCGATGCAGGTGGGCTTGGAGCAGACCGAACCTGATGTACGGTGTACCAAGTGGCACCGGATGGTGGGCTTGGGAACCCTGCTCACATCGTTTGGGGCGTGGCGACACCCGGCGGATCTCCTTGCGGATGGAACCGAATAAGCGATAAACACGGGCGAAGACTTGAGTGTTTAGGTAGGCGTGGCCGACTCCTCGCCCGCTTACCTTGAAGGTTGCGGGTACATGGCGTGTCTGAGGCGATAAGTGGCAAGGCGTGTGTGAAGAAGTACACACTGCGGGGTTATCATTATCTATTGAATAGCGATTCCTCGGATATGGAAACTTGGACCCTTATGCAGTTCATAGACAAGTGAAAGTGGATACTCTAAAATCGCCAAGATAGCGTGAGTGCTATGGATGGCGTTCTCGTGGGGAGGCGGGGCGGATCCATAGTGATGTATTGATATGGTGAATATGTGGACTCGTGTGCCACCTCAAAAGAGTTACTTGCGTTAAGTAGTTCAGGATAGCCACCGAGTCAAAGGCGGCTTCTGCGGTTAAACCCATCCCCTTTGTTGATAATGATGCATATGTAGTTAGTTACGATGTAAGTCTTCTTTGGGTACATTTGTACTCACGTTTGCCTATTTTATGTTTTTGCGGAGACTTGGTCTCGCTAGTAGTTCCGTGGACTTGACGTTTAGCTTGTTACCTCATTCGATCTTACGCCTCGGCGGAATCTCGTAGTTAGTCGAACTTCTAAGCCTTTTTCATTTGTAGATATACGTACTCAGACATGTTAAGCTTCCGCATGTGCTTTGACTTGTATGCTCTGAATGTTGGGTCATGAGACCCATGTTTGTAATATCTCGCTCGTCGGAGCCTATTGAATAATTACTTGAGTCGTAGAGTCATGTTGTGATGCCATGTTGTATTTGCACATGTCGAGCATATTGTGTGTATGTTATTGAAATGCTTGATATGTGTGGGATCTGACTATCTAGTTGTTTATCCTTAGTAGCCTCTCTTAGGAAATGTCTCCTAGTGCTTCCTTTGAGCCATGGTAGCTTACTCTTGCTCGGAACACTTAGGCTGGCGGCATGTGTCCTTCTTCGTTCTGTATGCGTCGCCGGAAATGTCGCGATGGATCTGGAGTCTGTTAGCCGCTTCAGCCCGGTTCACTGAGTCTGCTAGCCAGTGCTACTGACTGGATTCACTTTCGATGACCAAACCGTTCGATCTTTGGGTCATGGATGCTGTCCTGTAAGTTTGTGCCACTTTGGGTTTCTGACTAGCCATGTTAGCCGGGCTCCTTATCATATGGATGCTAGCGACACTATCATATCGTGTGCCAAAAGGCATAAGCGGTCCGGGCAAAGGTAAAGCGACACCGTAGAATACCGTGCGTGAGGCCGCAAAGTGATATGAGGTGTTACATGCTAGATCGATGTGGCATCGAGTCGGGGTCCTGACATGCCGCGCAGGCCTCACCACCCCACCGTACTCCCATCGCTGGCCTAGCCATCCCTCTACTCACCCACACTGCTTTGTTATTCTTGGCTGACGGCGGGCGAACGGTAAACCCTCGTTCGGTCATACTCCCCTCCGCGTGGGAAACAACTGTGGAGTCTTCCCTGCCTCTGTGTCGTTCCCTTCCTAGGCCTCACCGTCGTCCACCGCCACAGGTGCTCTCGGCGCCCTGGTCGGCGTGGTCGGCGACCGACATGCATCTGAAGTGGGTACATGCGTGGAGAGGCCGACAGTGGAATCCTGACCGCCGCGAAATGCCTCCTTATTATCGCATAAATAATGATTCCTCCACGACATCGGGGACCCACGAAAGCGGCCTCGATATTCGTGAAAAAAACATTACCGCCCGGCGGCGGCTCGGACCCACCTATATCTTCGCCGCAAGCAAGTGCCTCCTTATTCTGACACGAAAAAAAATTAATACTTCCCTATTAGTACGGGACCCGGTATAGAGCGAGGCTGACTTGTGGGCCTACTAAGTTGTGAGGGACGGAGGGCTTTGTCAACTTAGTCAATATCTGCGATTCTAGCTCCGATGACCGTCGATTTCCATCCAACGGTAGTAGTGCTTCTTCAACCTCTGGTCTTCTTGCTCCGGCCGCCCAAACGGCCCAGTGACTGGTGGTGCCTCATGCTCCTGCCTCCGTGGCGGCTGCCTTTGTGGCGGAGGCCTCACCGCCCCTACTACTCCCACCGCTGGCTGGGCCATCCCTCTACTCACCCACCCCCTGTTATTACTGGCGGCGACCTCACACCTTGCCGAACGGTGAACCCTCGTACTCCTCTGCGTGGGCATCCCTGCTGCATCTTCCCGGCTCCGCCGTCCCTTCCTAGGCCTCGCCGTCGTCCACCGCCACTGGTGCTCTCGGCGCGGCGTGGTCAACGTGGTCGAGCGGCTTCCATTGGGCGTGGGTATGCGTGGAGAGGTGACAGGCTGGGTCCGCAGTCGCTGAAGTGCCTCCTTATTACGCGCAAAAATAATTATTCCTCCACTTGACGCGGGGACCCACGGACGGGCCACCATATTTCGTGAAAAAAGCGTTTCCCCATTGCTGGGACCCACCACTACACCTTTGCATGCAAGGAAGTCGTCCGGCCAAAAATTAGCCCCCGACGGCTGGGACCCACAAGCTACATCTTAGCATGTAGCGAAGTGCGTCAGGCAAAAAGCGATTCACCCACACTGCTGGGACCCACCAGCTACATCTTCTACGCAAGGAAGTGCGGCGGTCGGGACCCACATGGTCGAGCGTCGTGGCGTTGTCATTACAGTGCGTGAGCGATATGCGTACATACTAGTCGATATAAGGCGCTGCGTGCCGTAGATGTAGAAGCGCGCCGCGTGTCGTAATGTAGTAAGCGCATGTAGCATGTACCGCGTCGTACTGCGACGAGTGCAAGAAAGAAAATCTGCCACATACGTACATACGGGCGGGTCTCTAACGCCTATCGCGCATCGCACATGGTTGGGTCGAGCGGAGAAAGCAGCGTCGTCGTCGTGTTCATAGAATAGCAACCGGTGGGTCGAAGCGGAATGCGTGGTCGTGTTCATCGGGAGGGCTTAGGCGGAACAAGCGATGGAAGCGAGGCTGGCGAGATCTGGCCTTGTGTTCGGCGACCAAATTCAAGCGAGGTCTGATGATCGGGAGGGCTGGCATACATGAGAATGGAGAAGCGGACCTCCTACGGTCAAGCAGAAGTCTGTTGATCGGGAGGGTGTGGCGTGCCACAAAAGCGGAGAAGCGGACCTTCTACGGTCAAAGCAGGGGTCTGTTCATTGGAAGGGTGTGGCGTACATAAAATGGGCCAAGCGGACTTGTGTTGGGCGCTCTACAGTCGAGGCAGGGGAGGGTGGGCGTGCCATAAGCAGGACTCCATGGGATCTTGTTCCTCTCCACAGTCGACCTCCTCCAGCCTCCACGGGCTACCATCGACCTCCTCTAGTCTCCACAGGCTCCTGTTCATCCAGCCTCCACCGCGCGCTACTCCACCGGCTACTGTTCAACCACCCCTCCACGGGCACCCCTCCACCGTCTACTGTTCATCCAGCCCTCCACGCCACAGGGTCCTGTTGAACCACCCCTCCACGGGCACCCCTCCACCGTCTACTGTTCATCCAGCCCTCCACACCACGGGGTCCTGTTCAACCACCCCTCCACGGCCACCCCTCCACCGTCTACTGTTCATCCAGCCCTCCACACCACGGGTTCCTATTCATCCGGAGGCAGCGCCCTTGCTCCTTTATTCATCAAACCCCCCTAGCGCTCCTTTGTTCATCAGGAAGGCGGCATCGATCGGCTTGATTATATGATATGAAGAATCGCTCCATCGGGTTCGATTAACAGCCATCGATCGATCACTCGGGTTCGATGCTTGCAGTAGCTGCGGTCTGTCGCTCGGGTCGATTAGAAACCAACGTCTCGCTTCGGCTTGATTAGAGCCAATGCATTTACACCAGCGTACATGTCTGAGAGAAATGCGCGTCGCTCTCCCACCATAACAAGCAACTCCCCAAAATTTTCCTCCCCTCGCTTCTACGGTTTTTCCATCATGGGCGGCCCTAAGAATGTCATGCGGCTGCGTCTCCGGCCCGCCGGGGCCAGCCCATTTTACATCATGATTTTTTGTCATAGAAGTAGGATCCCACTACATCTATGATGATACCAAGTTTTGTCACAATTATCGTCATAGAAGTGTCATATGTATGGCAGAAAAAAAATTCGTTCGGCCCAAAATGTCACGGATGTGTCTTTTTTTTGTAGTGATACCATTTGTCATCTTATACCCATATTACCGTGTTCAGTTTGCATGTTATGCCTCTCTATATGCCTTTGCCATGCAATTGTGACCCTTGCTTGCACTTACATGTGATTCACCGTTATACTACTTCTATGTGTATTGCATGCTTGGTGGAGATCATTGTTTCTATTACCATGTTTTCCTTGTACCTCACGCCATTGTTAATTCTTGTGTTGGGAGGGTCATATTGTTCAATTGATATTTCCATAAGACTTCTTGCCAATACAATGATTATACATTACTCATATCTTGTTTTCATGTTTGTGATATGTCATGTGCATTATATACACTCACTATTTGCACACATGACATGATTTCCGTGATTACTTCTAGTATGTTGCATCTTTGCACTACTAGCTTGCATGACTTGTTTACTATGATCACTCGCTTTGTCGCATCACCCATGATACATAATTGCTCATTTCATTGGGTTGATGACATATATATTCATGCCTCTCACATAATTTTTCTTGATCATTGTCAATTGTCTCCATTAGTTGCATCTCTCATATTCACTTGTAGTGAGTGCAACCATGATATGCTTGTTGATCTTGGAGACTTGGACATCTTACTTCTGAAGCATGCTTGTTTGATTGCGCTTAATTTCTTTGGTTGTGCTAGCATCTTATGTCTATACACCATTCCCTACACGCTTGTCCTTTCTTATGATAAGAATGATGAAAACACTTGTTAGGTAACCCACCACATGAATAGGTTTTGCAATTACGCTAACC